>JASAMY010002241.1:0-107547 GCA_030248085.1 Paralinhomoeus sp. GSCO2_6 | reverse complement strand
CCAGCACCAACACACAAACGCACGCACTCACAGAGATGGGTGCCGAGGGGTGACGACTGGAGGCATGACGCAGCAGCTATCGGCACCTAAAGCAGCGTCCATAGAGGCACTACTCCGACCAGACCCCACTGCCCCCAGGCCGGGGCGCCGACGCACCTTCAGTGAGGCTGATGATGACGAGAACAGGCTGCTGCAGACGACGCCCCCCTCAGCAACGCCTGAGACTCTCAGAGAGCTGCGACAAATGACGCTCACAGGCGCAAATGACGCGAGACGACTTCGAGGGGAAGGAAGCACCCGAAGGACGAGCAACGCTGCAACACCAATGACTCTGCCCGCACGCTCGGCGCGAACGCACCCGCACCGACATACACACGCACGCACTCAGCAGACCCAGGATGGACGCATGGTGTCGATGGTGGCAGTGTCTCCACCAACTCCTGGCCGATTCCGGAATCCGGTGGGGTGCATAGATGGGCACAGCCGTCTCCCAGCCGTCTCTGACCGGGCTGAGACTAAGGACCATATTGCATATCGCAGCAAAAATTTCAGACCCTATCGCGGCGCAAGTGCTGCGATATAACAACACTTGCAAATGCGCCCGCACCGACACACAGACATGCACATACACACTCACGGATGGTTGCTGATGGTGACAACGGGGAAGCGACGTAGCTTCGGCACTTAGACGCGTCCAGATGAGGGGAAGAGACTCCGATCCTTTCAAAACCTGAGACACAACTGCATAGAAAAAGCGGCTGCACCAACACACGAACGCACGCACTCACAGAGATGGCTGCTGAGGGTGACGTTGGGGAGGCGACGCAGCTTCGGCACTTAGAGTGGCGTCCAGATGAGGGGAAGAGCCTCGAGCCAACGTCCGATTCTTTCAAAACCTGAGACACAACTGCGTAGCAAAAGCACCAGCACCCACACACGAACGCACACACTCGCTGAGATGGTTGCCGACGACTGGGGGCGCGTCGCAGAAGCTTATCGTCAGCTAGAGCGGCGTCCTGACGGGGGGGAAGAGCCGACTCACTCGAGCCAACGCCCAAAGGACGAGCGACGCAAAACCTGCAACATAAATGGCTCAGACGAGCAAAAGTGCCAGCACTGACGCACAGACACACTCACTGAGACGGTTGCCAACTACTGGGGGCGCGTCGCAGAAGCGGGTTGTCAGCTAGAGCAGCGCCCAGACGTGGGGAGAAGAGCCGACTCACTCGAGCCACAAAGGACGACCGAGCACCGCCATTCGATCGCCGCCAACTACAGCACACGGTGGCCCATTCTGCGACCTCTGAAACTCGCGGCGAGTTGACGACGCAGGCGCAGATTTACTGTGACGACGTGCTCTGGTCGAACTCCTTGACGGCGGCGTCGACCACGTCCAAGCAGGCGCTCAAGGCCTCGGCGCGGCCCTGAACAACGAACTCGCGAGAAAACGCGACGAAGCGCGATCGGAAGTCGGCTAAACGTTGTTGCCCAACTCCAAGACAATGGAAGATACTGTAAACTTGCGGGAAATTTTCTCTGCCGCTGCGGCGGCAGAGAAAACTGGAGTAGAAGCGGCGCGACGACTTCTGTATGGCTGCACCATACAGTGCAACGCTTGGGACCACCAGCGCACCACAGTCAGCACTGGAGAGTTTGGATTCTGAACTACCGTAATTGCCAAAATTTTTTCCCGCGAAAATGGTTGTAGAGAAATGAGACGCACCGTACACTTGCGGGAAATGCAGGCTGCAGATGGCTGCTGGCGCAGCGCAGCTGCGGCGGTTACTGTTGGGATGGCCGCCGCTGGCGGCCGCCCAACAGCACCCTCCCCCACCTCACCAGGGTAGGGGGAGGGCTCTCGGGCTCACCTAACCGAAAGAATTTTGCGGCTACCGTAGCCCCGCGCGGCCCTCGCCACACGAAATATTTTGAACTACCGTATGCCGAGAAATGAAAAATAAAAAGACGCACCTCTTACCGTAATCTTGTATTGTATCCGCGGGGGGGGGCTGTTACTACTAGCGTTGCTCGAAATCGAAAAAAACAACAAGTCACAAGAACTCAAGTCAGTGGACTCACAGCATAGAACGGGGGTGCGTATCCCAGCATACGGAAGCGCATGCCGATCCACTGGTTGAGCGTCGAGAGGAGGTCGACGAGCCCGGCGACGAGCGTGAGTCGGAAGAACGCCGAGCGTAGACGCGCGTCCCGGCGCCGTCCCGTAAAGATGGCGATCAAAAGTAGCACGTAGATGGGCTCCGTCAACGCAGTGACCGCTCCTGAGAGCGCTAGATGCTCGCACGTCAGCCGGTTGCACGACTGGACGATGGACATCTGGAAAGACGTATAAGTGAAAGCAGAGAAAGTTTGTTCCAGTTTGAATGGAAATAAGCTTTAAAAGTGGAGGGAGTAAAGGAGATGAGATGCCACTGAGTGACTTCCACAAAACCTAAAAGGGAAGAAGAGGGAACACCTAAAGAAACCTGTATGAATTGCACTGCATGTTTTGTACACGACGACCCTAAGATCTCGCAAGTGTAAACGCATGTAGGAACAAATTTGCATACAGTGCGTCTGTGCATTGCACATACCGTAAATCCTCCAATAGTGCCCCCGGGGCACTATTTTTTCAACCTCTCCTTACCCGGGGGCACTATTGGAGGGAGGGGCACTATTGGAGGGGGGGCTTCTATTATTTCAACCTAAAAATTTTGAATGGTAATGCTAGTTTCGCTGTCAAAATTGCCGATTTTTCGATGATTTTGATCACTTTTGCCACATTTAATGGTTGATTTACCGATAATAGTTGCTGAAACGTACTATTATTGGTTAGTAGTAGTGTGTATACACGATATAAATGTACCTACCACTATATTTTTGCACATAAAAGGCACATGGCACAACATACCCCTTACCCCCGGGGGCACTATTGGAGGGGGGGGGGGCACTATTGGAGGGGGGGGGCTGTATTGGAGGATTTACGGTACATACAATTATTACATTACATTATTACATACATTATGTAGTATGACAAAGATTCGTTTTTTTTCTATTGTCTGTCTGTATGTATTTTGACATTTTCGTGCCATCATTGTAGCTGCAGTGCAGAAGCACGAACATCAGGTGTTACCTTAAGAAAATTATTCACTTTTGACCATTTGCCATTCAGGGCGGCTCTCTTCACATGGACTTCACGTGCCTAACTAATAGGGGTATGGGGGCTTTGCGGCTGACGACTCTACCAATAAACGTCTAACCCACAGCGAGAGAAAGCTAACACTGTTCAAATACACACCACGCAGCTGGCACAATTTGAAAACAACTCAAAGGGACAGCTTAATTGAAGACAAATCCATTGTACCTAAGAACACAACAACTCATGGGATGAATTGTGCATTATTGGTTCGCTTCGCACAACAGACAACACGACACTAGATAGAATGTTGAACAAAGCTTGACTCAAACATAGTTTGAATTGGAGTGTGGACCAAGTCAGACCAGTTAACAATGTACAGTGATGTGTATGTACAACAATAGGCAGGGTGGGGGAGAGGAGGCCATCTCTTCCGTTTTCAAAACCGCATAAGCACGCCGAGAAAAAGACTTGATCACACTGCTTCCTGTTAGTGGAACGGTTTCGCTTGCAGTGCATATGGCGATGCAAGAGGAGCAACACAACATCGATTGACCCTGTTCCACGCATGGGAGACACAGCGTACCACAGACTACATAGGTACGTATTTGAGGAGACGATCCAGTGCAATTTTGCATTGCGTGAAACATAAACGTGTAAGTACGTTACTTAGTGTACACCGAGACTAGATCCAAGGCTCTAATGGTAAATCCAGCCAGTGAGACAATTGTTCAGCTCATTAGTTTCTCACTAGGACCCGGCGCACTTTAGAAAGTCTTCTCCGCGTCTCAGAAGCGACATGAAAGAACCAATCAGTGCCACAATTGCATCGGGGTGCACACGTGGCAGTATCGCTTTGCTATAGCAAATTGCTGCCGCCAGCATCTCGTCAGAATAACCCTCATTGTTTCCGTGCGAACCCACGTAATACACGATACATTATCATCCTACGGTACAACTCTGCAGAAGACACAAGGCGAAGGCTCTACATTTGCGTATGGAATTGAACAGTTCTTCCATTGCATTTTCCACTGCATGCTCATATTGTACCAAATGGGCGTAATGGTTAGCCTCTATGCTATCAATGGGCGTAATGGTTAGCCTCTATGCTCTCTGTTTGGCGCACCCTATATCTGCGATGCCTTCAGTGTCACATGCAACAGGTTCTATGTACGACTGGGTGCGCTTGCTCTGCAGTTTGTTTCCTGTCGGATTCACGACACGCTTAGCATGAAACGCTTTCCTTGTTTACAGATGAGATGACGTCACATCACCGGCGACGTCGCACCCACTTAGGTAATCCAGTGGACCATTTCATCATTCGATGCCTCCTGAAGGAACGCCACAAATCCAGCCTTCTCGACATCGCCATTGATTTCGATGGTCGCTCTGGGCTTGAAGTTTGGGCTGGCTCCGCTCCGTTCAACCGTGAATTCGGAAAAGGTCACGCTTCCGATGCCGAAGCTCGTCAGCACGTTGTTCAGCTAGAAATTGTCAGTGGTTCACTAATTAACTCATAAAATTTATTAATGATTTAAGTGTCGGAATGTAGACCGAGAGGCACCCAAAAGAAGAACTAAAATCAATACATGTCTAGAGGGTGCGGCGCCTCGAGGCGCCCAGGGATGGATGCAAAACCCTGGATAATCAACGATCCACGCACACAAGGATACCATTTATACACATGTTTCTACCTTGGTCACTATGTGACCTTTCAGTGTCCGGAATGCGTCCGAGTTTTCGTCCGCCATCCCGTCAGTCCAGGGGGCGTTCCAGACCACGGTAACCTTGGGACTAGAGACCACCTCTTCTGAGGGTCGAACGATATTGCCGGTTCTCGGTCGCTGGCAGGCCAGCAGCGGACCAGATAGGGCCAAGCAAAGCAGATTGATGGTGTAGAGTGGGTGCATTCTGTGGTGTGTGTACGAGAGGGTCAAAGTCAAGAGGATGCGGAAGGATTGGTGAGTTGTGAGAGAAAGAGAGAGAGAAAGGAGTGAGTTGAGAGCTCGAGGGTGGCACCGACCAGATGTGGTGCACCGAATTAATGTACGAATTGATTTTGTTTGTCCAAGCGCCGTCGAAGAAAAATACGCGAATATAACGGTGCGAAAGCTCCGTTGGGTCAGACAGATTTGATTGCGATTCCACGAGTTTACGACTGGGGTTTGAAAGCCCATTCTATAGCGATACAATCGACTTGTGTATTTATGTGGGCACCCAATGTGTGTGTGTGTGTGTGTGTGTGTGTGCAGTAGGGATGAGCATGGGCCTGAAGATCTCGGCCCAGCCCGGCCCACCAGATAGTCCGGCCCATCCCGGCCCAGCCCACGCGTCAAAAACCAGGCCCAGGCCCGGCCCGGCCCATCCAACTGCTCAAATTCCAGGCCCGGCCCGGCCCGGCCCATCCCAAGAAATAAGTACAGTGGTGCACTAAAATAAGTTGTACATGTACGTACGCCAGTTCGCGTTTTTTCACTACACATACACAGAGAATGGCGCTTCTGGCTTTACAGCTTCCAACCATTTTTTGGCCTCAAGATTGACCGTGTTTGTCAATTGAAGTTGGCCGCTCACAAAGGGTTTGTTGAGAAAAAAAGGCGCTGCCCATGTCTGATGTATTATCTATCGTCGCCAAGCCAGTGATGTAGAGGCGGCGCCTGGAGGGCGCCGAGCTGGCAGTCGTCACGAGCGCCTTGCTCGCGATGGACGTGAGGCTGGGCTAGCGCCAGATGCTCATGCCTTTTAGTACTACGTCGTCGTCGTCGCTTCACGTCTGTTGTCTGCTCGTCTGTGCCTCACGGTCTAAGGGCCGTGACGACAACGAAAACGGCAACGGCGACGACGACGGCAACGTCGCGACCAACGCGCTAGATTAACAGTGAGACGACGCCGTCACGACGAACTTTTAGGCGCACTCGCGTCCTTAATGCCTCCTTTCTGCTGAATAGTCGCCGTTACTTACAATATGCATAACATACAATGTAGATTCCTATGTTTCAGCCAGGAACGTCCGGCCCGGCCCGGCCCGGCCCACACCCCCAAAACGCAGGCCCGGCCCGGCCCGGCCCACAGGATGGGCCTGGGATTCCGGCCCAGCCCGGCCCATGGGCCGGGCTGGGCCGGGCCGGGCCGGGCCGGCCCAGCCCATGCTCATCCCTAGTGTGCAGTACAGCGCGTCACATCAGTGACGTTGGCTTGAGAAAGCTGACAAAGCTTGTAAAGCTAACAAGCAAAAGCAAGACAAAGCGCGCACGCACGCGCGCACGCACGCACGCACGCACGCACGCACGCACGCACGCTCGCACGCACGCACGCACGCACGCACGCACGCACGCACGCACGCACGCACGCACGTTCGCACGCACGCACGCACGCACGCGCGCGCGCACGCACGCACGCACGCACGCACGCACGCACGCACGCACGCACGCACGCACGCTCGCACGCACGCACGCACGCACGCACGCACGCACGCACGCACACACGCACGCACGCACGCACACACGCACGCACGCACGCACTCACGCACGCACGCACGCGCGCACGCACGCACAGAGCAGCGCATCATGCCGATTGCTGGGTCTAATCGAGCGCGTTCTTGCACTGCTGCTGTCAAAATTGTAATGTCGCACGTATGTATAGGTTTGTACCCCTCTTTTCAAACTGGACTGTAACAAAATAGCGTCACATGTTCACCTTTTTTTGCAGCCAGATGCAAATTTTTCCTTAATTGTAATGTCGCGCGTATGTAGCTTTACAACGTACCGTAAACCCTATAATTAGCCCCCCGGGGGCTAATTTTTTAGTTCGAGCTCTAGGAGGGTGTATAATTATAGGGGGGCTAATTATAGGGGGGGGGGGGCTTATAAACTGGAAGTGTCGATGAGTGGGAAGATGTGTGGGGAACAAGGCGCGTGGAGGCGATTTTTAACGGAAAAAGGCGCTGTGCACACACGTTGGTACACTCTAACACACTCTCACACAGTCTCACATACACATACGTGTACATACACACACATACGCGACCATACATACACCCAGACAAGGAAACATGTACCTTTCAGACGATGGTACCATTTAGGGAGGGGGTGTAATTATAGGGGGGGGGGGCTCATTAACTCAAAGTGGTCTTGGGAGGGTGTATTATTACAGGGGGGGGGGGCTAATTATAGGGGGCTAATTATAGGGTTTACGGTATATGCACCCTACGCGAACAATCGCCAATTGCTCAGTTCCAGACAATAGTAGGCGCTTTTGTCCGAACATTGTATCATTCGATGATCAACTCCATCGACTCCATTGATCTCGTGCTTCTTAGTTCGACGCATCCGACTATCAGCATGCAAAGCGTCTCAAAGTAATTTGTGATTGTAATTGGACTTGTAGTTGTACACTTCCACCCAATTGAACGTCAACTTACTGCCAGCAAAATCAACGCTGCGAGCAGACAGCTCGATGCGAGGAATCCAAAGAAGTCCAGCGTTGTCATGCCGAGCAGTGGTCCTATAAACACCCTAAAATGACTGTTGTTTTGTTCAGATAAAGCGTCGCGAACCAGTAAGGCTGATTCACAATTAACGGTTTTTCATCGTCTCGGTGTTTGCTGTTTGGAACGGAAAGACCGAGACCGAGACCGACCGAGGTAAAGACCGTTAATTGTGAATCAGCCTTTAGTAGTTCAACAATACCCAATCAGCACTGCAGTGAGGGTGACGTTGGCTACTGCCGATATTGTTCGAATTGAATCGCCGTACCGTCGTATTCTGAAAGTGGAAAGCGCGCATTTTTGGTACCTAAATCTATATTGAGTATATCTATACCGTATTTATCTATACCGTATATTGAGTTCAGTACCACCCAAGTCACGCACGTTGTGAAGTAGTGCAACAGCAGAGTGATAGTGGACACCCGACCCAATCCTTGCATTGCGCCAAATCCAACCAAGCCAATGGTGATGAGCGTGACGTTGCTGCAATTCAGTGTGAAATTAGCTAGTAATTAGGCAAATTAATTGGCTGACTGCTGTCACCTGGGCCCGTATGCTGACAACGTGAATTAGAGTGCTTTGAATTGGATTGGAGTGTTAGGTCAATGCGCCACGGGGACAACGGGGGCGCATGGATTCCAAATCAGTTTTGCGCTGCGGTAAATGGCGTAGGACAAAACACGCGCTCCGCGCTCCGCGCTCCGCGCTCCGCGCTCGTGCGCTCCTGCGCTCCTGCGCTCCTGCGCTCCTGCGCTCGGTGCGGAAAATAGTAAATTCAATCAAAACTCGGAATTCGCGCAGGTTTCGCACGCTGGAATTCAAAAAGCCGAAAAATGGACGAGAACCGACGAGACCTCACGCCGGAAAGAGGAAGCACGCCGCCGACGCCAGCTTTCACGCCCTCCCCCGCCGCGCCTGCGCCAAAAAGGCACAATTTTTGGAAAAGTCCGCTAGCGTCTGAAGCGGGCGCTTCAAAATTGGCGAAGGAGGGCTTCATTGTCTCCTCGCTGGAAGCCGGCCGGCTTCTCTACAGAGTGTCCGCTGGCATCGACAAGGAGACGCCCGTCTGCAGTGAGCCGCCATCGCAGTTGCCGGCCGGCTGTCGCGAAGGGGCCTTTGTCGTTCGCCTCGACACCTTCGCCGCGAAGAAGGACTGCAATGTGGACGGATACGGCAAGTGGGGCCCGTCCCGCGGGAAGCGAGCGGTGCTGAAGGTTGTGCATGGCGACGACGTCGAGCTGATCAGCAAGCACGCCAAGGACTGCACCGACTACGACTACCAGTTGAGCAAGACCGAATGGAAACACGCCGACTTGGGAGCAGACCTGGAGAAGCGCGCCTACAAGCTCCACCGCAAGGCCGACACCTCGCCGCACCTGGCCCTCATCGAATACCGATGGAACGTGGAGCCGCGTCCCTTCACGCCGTCGGCCCACGGCAACGCTCGCAGAAATCTGCAGCCTTTCATCAGGTATTCAGTGCAATGTTTGAGTAGCCCCCTTCAAAACCTCCAAACTGCCGGATTTGCTGTTGAGGACAATGCCGAGCGTGTTGGACCGGATGACAGCCAAGTCGGCCGTGATGCCGCCCCGACAGGTCGTGCAGAGCGTCCGCAAGGAGGCCGGTGGCGTGTTTGACGCGCGCAACCTACAGGAGTTGCCGCGGGACTCGAGACAGGCCAAGTACTGCGCTAGCAAGGTACAAGTGAAGGGAGTGTTGTGATACTCGCTTAAAAATTTTAATTTAGGCACCCAGTCGATTTGAGGCCGACGCGAGAGGAAGAGCGCCAGTCTCGGATCCAGGGGGACTGCAGAAGTTGTTGGGAGGTGGCTTCGTCCAAGACGCCTCCTACTCCACCGGCAAGACGGACAAAGGCGAGACTTTGGTCTCCGTCAAGGCCTTTTTCGGTAAGCTGAGCATCTCGCGTGACGCGTGTGTTTGAACATGCTAGTACTGTACAGTGTGCTTCCACTTTCAGCAACGGACGAAATGCTGGCGCTGTTCAAAAAGGTCTGCGTTCGAAAGAAGGGCGACACCGGCGAAGATTTGTCTGAGAAGCGGCCGCTTCTCTTCGACCTGACCTTCAACCACACGGACGCCTACCTCTACCCAATGTGGACGCGGCACCCCAGATTCAAAGACAAGATCTCGGGTCACTATCTTTTCCTAGATGCTTTGATCTTGTCGCCAGCCCGGCAATGCTTTGTTCTTGCCGCCGGCCGGCCGGCCGGGCCGGGCCTGGCGTGTCTGTACATTCAGTGCAGTAGGTCGTATAGTACAATCGTTTAGGACTGGAGCCGCTGTTCCCGGTGTGCTTCGTTCTCATGACCTTCAAGACGGAGGCCGACTTCGCCTACGCCTTCTACCAGTTGATGGAAAAGGCTGGCGTCGGTCCCGACGAGTGTCTCTTCGGGGCCATCTGCGACCAGGAGGCCGCGCAGATGAAGGCCCTCAAATTGTCCCGCCTCTACGACAAGAATTCGACTGCAGTCGTCCTCTGCGAACTTCATCTCAGAAGCAATTTCTCTGACAAAATGAAGACGCTGAAATTCTCGGCGGAGGAGATTGAGGTTGGAGATTGATGTATAAGTGCCCACGGACTTTTGGCATAGGTGCCCACGAAATTTTGGCCAGGGGGGGTAGATTTGAATTTTTGGCAATTTTAATTGGCTGAACCAATGTGCCGCAGGCGAAAATTTGGCACTTTTAGCAACTTTAAGTCACTCTGACCGCGGCCAGAAGGGGGGGGGGGGGGGGTAACCCGATCGGGCTCTTGATGAAGGCCACTGAGTATCCGTGCAGGCGACCTTGGCGGAGATATTCGGCCGCGAGTTCACCGTTGGCGATAAGCGAGTCCGCACGGGCGGCCTCGCCGACAGGCCCAACGCGCAGTCCTTCGACGCGTGTGCCCAGTCGCTCTTGGGTCTCTGGAGGAAACGCGGCGATGGGACGTTCTACGACTACTTCGAGAGCAAGAGAAACGTCCTGGTCGAGCATTATTTGGCGCCGGTCAGAGAAATCGTCAGAAACGGGCCCGGTCGTTGCCGATTGATTGGGAATGTTCCGGCTGAAAAGACAGTATCGATTATTCTAGGCCGCGTGACGGGCAACGACTGCGAGTGCATGAACGACAAACTGCGAATGCACGTGAGGCGGCCCGTGACACAGAGCGAATTGGCCAAGCGCCTCCGCGAGTTCGCCTGCGGCAAGCTAGACAAGATGCACGCTGCCTGCTTCAACATGGGCGACTACTACGTCGTCGGCGCCTTGCAACATAAGACGGTACTGTAGATTAGCAAGTAACATTGTTTACTTGTCGCTCACTGCAGATGACGAGTCTCGACTACTGCCGCGCGTCGACCGACCTGAAGAAGAGCGTTTTCAAGGACGTCGTCGGCATTCCCCTGGAGAAGATCAGCTCGGCCGACAGCAGCGGTCTCTCGATGACCACGCGGCAGATCAAAGAGATCTTCCCGGAAGGTGTGTTGATGGCGCCATGTGCATGGGCATGTGCATGATGATGATGATGATGGAGTCCTGTTCGTGAAGGAACGCCTCTGACGCTTCTGGAGGAATCGTACGAGGCGGCCGCCAGCTTCGTGCAGCACCACAGACAGGAACTGATCCGTCCCCACCCCCAAATTCCGTTCGCTTTCACCGTGATGACGAAGCAGGAGGAGGGGCTGGACAAGCGCGTCCAGTCAGACGCCGAGCTGCTCAACTTCGACTGCTCATGCCAGAAGAGGGGCGACGCCCGCAAGCGATTCTTCTGCGCCCACTCCTTGGCTGTCGCCGAGTACAACGGCGCCTTGCAGCCGTACCTCTTCAACGCCGCCGAGAAGGCGCGTCAAGAGAGCACGGCCGCCGCTCTGAAGCACATCAAGTCCAGAGGTGGAAGGATCCGCCGCCGTTTGACGTTGTGTTCGTGCACAAGGAGAGGCACCCTTTCGAGGACTCCGCGGGAATGGAGCGCTGGACGGCGCAGAAGCAGGATTGCGCCCTGCACTTCCGACACGAGTCAGTCGAATGGCCGTGTCGCTTGTCGAATGCAAACTGGCGCGTGTTCCAGCTGCGTCGTCAAGAGGTACGCGCCATGCTTCGGCAAGAACATGGTCAAGATGCTCTTCGAGGCGATGCCTCTCATCGGCGAAAAGCACTGCAAACACGCGAAGGCGCAATTCGGCATCGATTTGAATGATATCGATATGTATTGAGCAAATGTCAAAGCTATGTAAATCCGCCCTCCGTAATCCGTAATCCGTATACACCTCTAGTAGTCAAGCGGTCGGGTTCATCTGGGTCGGGCTCCGCACCGGATGCCCACTCGCGACGTGTACAGCGAGCGTGCCACCCCCTAGTCGCGTTCTCCCGTTTTCTCGATCTCTGTTGATCTCTCTCGTCTCTCTTGTTGATCTCTCTCGTCTCTCTCTCTCGCGCGCGTGCCCACTTCCTTAGTCATATATTCTATGGTGCAATGAGAGCGCGTACGCCCGTGCGTACGCCTTGTCCGTACCGTGCGCACCGTCGGAGTAGGCGAGCAGCTGTCGGAAGAAGGGCCCAACGCCCAGCTTGAGCAGCCACTTCCTTCTGCTGCGCGATCAGCAGCTCCCACATGAGGCCGATCACCGCCTCCCTCCTGGGCGCCACCGTCCAGCGCCGTCGACATGTGGTGCAACAGCAGCTAGCGAAATGGAAAGAAACTTGTCCACAGACGCGCATTCCAGCCGAGCACAAGGGAACGACGCACCGACTCGTTGGGGGCGCGCACGTCCTTTGCGAGTATATCTAGAGCCGTCTTGGAGCCCGTCTCCGCATAGTAGGCGAACAAGGCCGCCAGCTTCGTCGCGCCTTCCTCTGAACGTGATGACAGCCACCGTAAACTCGACATCGGGCAGCGGATGGCTTAGTGGTAGTGAATCGGCCTCTTTCGGCGAGCACAGTTCTGGGTTCGATTCTTGATGGATCCACTAACGGGGACTTTCTCTCCCTGTCAATGGATTTTCTCGTGCTGTCGCTGCCTTAGATCGCAGATGGCGTTTTTCCGAAAGTCTTTGGCGTGTTCCTCCTGGGTAGGGTCTCTAGACAGGGAAGCGTCAACCACCACGGATATGGATGGGTAATTTGTTATGCTAGCTGTGCCGCTCGCGAATCCACCATCGCTGACAGCGACTGAGAGCTGCTGCTTCAGCGAGGCGACGTAAGTGTCCTTGATCTCCAGGACCGCGTGCTCCAAGTAGAGCTTCAGCTCTTTCTTCGTGTCGACGTGCTCGTCGCCCTCGGCGGCCGCCGGCTGCTGACGGCGCTGCCGACGCCGACTCGAGAACAGATTTTTCATGACGGGGCGACCCACAACCACAACCCAACTACGAGAATTTTGAGGCGCTCCCCTTCAACCCACCGCAAATCGGGACGTAGAGAACGCCAATCGACGGCACTCGCAAGAAGAATACACATTTATTAGGCATGCAGGCACAGGCAACGGCGGTCAGCTAGAGACAGGGTCAGCTGTCGGGTTCATTAGAAGTCTGCGTCTTGCGCTTCTTGGGAGGGAGGCTCTGGGGAGGGGGCATGGGGCCCGTCTTCTCCTCCGCCTGTCTTCGGCTCTCGGCGCCCTCCTTGAGCAGTCGCAGCACGTCCTCCCTTGTCACTGGTACTGGTACTGGATCGACGTCCACGCTTCTGCACGAGCGGCTTGGCTCCACAACGCCACTGGGAACGCATCCTAGAGAGTTTACATCATCGCTGGGCTGGAAGATGAGGCCGTCGATCTCGTGCGACAGCTGCTTCGTGAATTTGTCCGAGAAGAGCTGCAAAACCGGCCTGTTTGCCTGGGGGGGGGGCGTTGCCTGGGCGCGCATCTTCTCCACTTGATCGGTGGGCCAGAAGTCCTTCTGGCGCACGCTGAACGGCTCGCGCGCCTTGTCGACGACGCTGTCGGCGCTCTGCATCGAGCGGTGGCGCGGCGCCACGATCTCGTCGCGAATGCACATCAGACGGTGACCGAAGGAGCACTTGCCCACCGGCTTGCCCTGAACGACCGCGCGCGCGCGCTGCGCACTTCCAACCCCAACCAGCGCATCCAAGACCAGATTCCAACTGGGGTGGGGGCACCCCAACTCGGCCAGACCCAGTTACATGTAAGTCCAAGACACAGAAGCACGAACTTTAAATTGCACGATGTCGAAGATGAGATAGCGAGGCGTGTCGACGCCGTTCACCACGTCAATGATCATTTCCTGCAAAAACAAAGAAAGCAGACGTAAAAGAAGCACGCAAGGAAATTCCTTCCGCTCGCCCACCCCATCCAGCAGAGTATTCTCAACGTGGCGCACTTCCTCGGCCTTGCTGCGACTGTGCGGGAAGACCAAATGGGAGGGCTTGAACGCGTTGTGGTCGCGGTCGAACATGTAGGTCTCGTCACGGCCCTCTATGTACATCATGTAGCTGAAAATGTGCTCTCGCCACCAATGGCAGCACGTAACAAAGCCGGGTTTCACAGCAGCGTACCGTACTCCGTCCGCCTTCCAGCTGACCTTGCAGCGCTTCTGGCCCAGCAGGTAGGCGTTCTGTCGGGTCACGGACACCGGCTGGCTGCCCGGAAAGCCTTTCCTGCAATGTGGCAGCTGCTGTCTGTCCAATGTCATGACGAGCGAAAGGAAAAAAAAACGAGACTTTTGCCATTGTATTGTATTACACATTGTATTACGTGCGGAAAATTGTGAAATGCGGTTGCTTTTTTCAGAATACCGTATACCAGCGCAGGAGCGCACGAGCGCACGAGCGCGGAGCGCGGAGCGCGTGTTTTGGGCTTACAAGAATCCATGCAGGCATGCAGGCATGCAGGCAGGTAAAGGATGCAGGCAAGTTGCAAGCAAGTATGTGCGTAAATACCTTAGAGCAATCTGCGTAATTATCATCGTACTGCGATACTGTAATCAACGTTTTCCAATTCTGAACGTAAGCTCAGCGTGCTTCGCGTACACAATTGCAATTGTAGCTTTGCAAGCAAAACACACGCAGCACAAACAACGATTAGACAAACTTAGAAACTGCACGCTGTGCTCAGCGGACGCGTCCTTGTTCGCCGCGTGACATAGCATTATGCGCGTGACCAGTCATTACGCGAGTTACATCGCATTACGCGCGTGAGCACTAACTAAAAAAGGTCAACAGCTTCATTCGGGTTTTTGGCGGGCAGAGTCAGACATGTCTGGAATTTGAATGTGATTGTGTGCAGTGCAACAGTTAGAGCGAAGCCTGCAAAACAGCCGAGAATTCCCTTCAACAAAGAAAGCGAGATCGCACCTCCAACAAACGACCAAGGGGACTAGCGGAAGGGATCTGCTGCGGACTTGGCTCTGGGGGGGGGGGGGGAAACAACAAGAAAATAGCAAATGGCAGGGCGCATCATTGCACTCCAAACTGGCTAAACAGGTGAGCTCGGTGTCTGTCCGTCAGCAGGTCCTTTGCTTCCGTCGACAACGTCAGCAACGCCGTACCAAAGCATGGCGAGTACCGAGGCACGATGCACCTGGAGTGAATCAGTCACAATATTCATGCTAATAGTACCCCCTTCTTGCTAATTCTAAAATATGCTAATTCATGCTAATAGTGCACAGATCTACAGCAGGTCCTGTTGCAAATATAAATACATATTAGTACAGGCAGTAGTCGTTGGGACTGGGAGCATACATGTAACTGGGGGCGGGGGCACCACCCACCCACTCGGAAGTTTACCCCTCCCCAACCCTCCCCCCCAGCATTTTTCTGAAGTTTCCAACTTGTCTACTATTATATAAAGTAGTGTATTTTTCCTCTTTTTAGTGTTTTTTCTCTAAAACAGCTAAATAACGCAAATTTTGGGGCAAATGCCCCAAAATATTACTCGTAGCGGAGGTGCAGGGCGCAGTCTCCCTTAGTGGCCTTGACGCGCTCCTGACCCGTCGCGTCTTTGTAGGAGTAGCGCTCGCGGTGCACAACCACCAGGTCGAACGGAGGCCGCTCAACGTCAGACGCAACGATTCTCCCCTGAAGCGCGCAAGCACCATTAAAAAGAGCTAATAGTATCCCTTGCCATCGATGGGACGGGATTCCGCAGCAGGTTCGTGCATAGGTGTATCTGGGAAGTGTGTAGGTGCAGGTACAGGTCACCCCCACCACAAGTTTCAGACTATCTTGCACGAAAAAAATAACCCCCCCCCCACTCGGCCAGACCTGGTTACAGGTATGGGTGGAACAGCTCGATACGATCTGTCTAGTGGCGCTCAAGGGCTGTACCGTGCATCCCCAGCACTTCTTGTCCGCCGAACGCTTTTTTTTGAGGAAGTGGCGCACGGCGCGGATGTGAAACGGCTCATCCGGATCCATGTAGTACTGGACAGCGACGCCCGTGGGCCGGACGGGGAGCGCGGCCAGCTCTTGGCGGCTGGGGGCCGCCATGCCGCAGCCGCAGGAGCAGAGCGTCTTCTCGGTCACGTCACCGGCCAGGAATGGAGCAGGCAACGTGACACCGAGTCGACGTTCGGCCACGTTGACACCCCCTCCGAACTTGCGAGTGGATCCTTTTCTTCCGGAGCCTAAAACGAACAAACGAATAAACAGATAGATTGGATTGCAGATTGAAGGAAACAATTGACCAGAAGGGAGCAGCGGATTCAAGTAGACGCTCGTCTTGGTCGCTCGAATCTTGTCCGCGACGTTGGTGAGGTAGGCCTGGAGTCCGCCGCAGAAGTCGGCCACGGCGAGCGCGTGCTCGCAGTAGTACTCCTTCGTCTTGATCCTCGTCTGGCAGTCGCACGTGTACGAGACCAACGTGTCGTCCACCGTCACGCGACAGTCCTTCTTCTCGTCGTGCACTGTGAACTGATCTGACAGCAACGGGTGCTGACGGATCAACGCCTCCGCATTCTTAGTGAAGAAAACCGCCGCTGCGTATGCCTCATCCAAAACAGCTGCAGGCCAACCTATGATTAGATTTTTATTTACTTTTTTAGTGCATTACAACCATTAAATAGATTAGATTAGATTAGAAAAAAAAAGAGATTATGTGACGCAATTGAAGTAAATTCCAATTTTGTATAATTTTTGTTTTTCATATTTTATTCTGCTCTGTAAAAATCATATTGCCAAAATCTGGTTACCTTCCGGCAGAATCTGCGCAATTTGCCGCTTGGTCAAGCTCAGACCCGAGCGATGGAGATCCACCAGACCAGAGGACAAACCCATAAATTTCTCGTAATAAATTCGTCGCTCCTCCGGATTCATCACGTCGAACTGAACCCCACTGATCTGATCTTTTTTGAAGGCGGCTGCGAGCCGGATTTGGCCGCTGCCAAACACGGCAGTTTTCAAAGCGTCGTATTTCGACTGAGTGTAGCCATGCAGCAGTTTAATCAGCTCCGCCTGCGTTTTCCCCTGGCCCTTTTGGACCAAGATTTGCAACTCTTGGTTCATCGACTCTGAGTTGTTGTTGGTCAGCCGCCCCTAAAGAACGCGGTGTGGGGCGGCGGGCGGGGTTACCGGTCCTTTGAGGGGGGGGGGGGGGGGGGGGGGGGGGGGGTTAACGGTCCTTTGAGGGGGGGGGGGGGTCCCGTGAGCAAAGTGGGGGGGCAGAAAGCTGTGTGTGCTTCATTCCAAAATAAAACAAGTACCTCAAAGCCGGCTTTCTGTCGGAGGGGAAGCAAATAGTGCTTTTTCAGTTTGTCGCGTTTCTTTTCAAAGTAGTCGACAAACTGTCCGTTGCCTCTCGTGGCCCAAATGGGCAACAGTGACGCGACGCATCGGTCGAACGAGTCCTCACTGGGCCGGTCGACCAAACCTTGGGTTCGCACGCGCTGGTCCGATCCCCGACACAATCTTCGCTCGCCACCAAAGATTTCGACGACCGTCTCCTATTATTTTTTATTTTTATATACTTGTCATGATGCAATAGAGCTACACACAATAACAAATCAACCTCAATTTCTTCTTTCGTGAAAGCAAAGTCTGCTTTCATTTTCCGTTCAAAGTTCTCTCGCATGTGCAGCTCGCAGTAGAGAAGCAGGCTGTGCTGCTCGTCGAAGAGACTCGAACGCTGCAGAGCGCTGGCCTGCGCTGCCTCCTGGTCGGAGACGGCGGCGAATAGGTGCTCATCGCGGCCCAGCTTCATCTGCTTGGACAGCTGCTCGAAACCGTAGTTGAAGTCGTCCTCGCATCTCGCGTTCAGCAGCGCGAAAGCGCCGGGCAGCAGAGGTTCGTGTCCTGCAGAACCTACGCTATCGAGCCATGTATTCAGCTCAGACATGTAATTGGGCGGGGGCATAACTGTGACCGGGGCGGGGTTGTCCATAGATGTAGATTATCCGCAACTTATTCGGGATGGCGATGGTCAGTGGGGGGGGGGGGGATTGTCCCACCATTTTCCACCAACCCCGCCCCCCTTTAAATGTTCGCAGCGTGCGTGCGTGCGTGTGTGCGTTCGTGCGAGAGTGCAGGCGTGCGTGCGTGCGTGTGTGCGTGCGTGCGTGCGTGCGTGCGTGCGTGCGTGCGTGCGTACGCGAGTGCGTGCATGCGAGAGTGCGGGCGTGCTTGCGTGCGTCGGTGTGTGCGTGCGCGCATGCAAGAGTGCGGGTGGACGTGCGTGCGTGCGTGCGTGCGTGCGTCAGTGCGTGCGTGCGTGCGTGCGTGCGTGCGTGCGTGCGTGCGTGCGTGTGTGTGTGTGCGTGCGTGCGTGCGTGCGTGAATGTGTGCCTTGTGAGGTTGCACATGAGAGTGCACATCCCAAAAGCACTTGAAGTCAGCCAAAAAACATTTTAACATCTGAAAAGAAAAACGAAAAAACTGAAAAAAATGCAGGGTGGTTCATGGGAACAACATGGGTGGGGCAGGAAGGGACACTGGGGTAACGCAATATTGATTGGTTTTTAAGAGATGGCAGAGACGCCAGCGGGAGTCGAACCCGCGACCTCTCGATTTGTTGTCCAAGACGCAACATTACTAAGTGTTCCGGATCTCAAGATTGTGGGCATTTAGGAAGAATCCATTTGGGGGATTAATTTCTGATTGTATACAGCATATGTTTGCAAAGTTTCATGCCGATTAATTTAACAAAAAAATTATAAAAAAAAATTAAAAATAAAATCATTTTTCGAAGGTTCAGGAGCTCATATCTCATTATCCAGTGATGAAACTTTAAAAACATTGACCACCGATGACTCGTCTTGACGTATTGTTCACGAAAATAAAAAAAAATTGGGGGTTTACATGGCATTTTTTGGAGTTTTACTCTTGTCGGAACTATAAAAAAAAATCGCCATTGTCGATATAGACACTGGTCGCGCCCAATTTGTTGAAAGTACAATGCTACATGTCTAGGCGATCAACTTTCACCATTATAGCAAATCTCTGCGATGAGCGGTTGAGGCGCCTATAGCGCACAAAATTTTGGCCAAAAAAACGACTATGTCCAAAAAAACGGGGAAAATCGGCCATAACTCAACACTGGTAGGACCTAGAGGCAAATGCTTTGCATGTTGAAAATGCCATCATGGGTCGCGCTTACACGCCAAGTTTCAGGCCAATCGCTCTTGGCGTTCGCGAGCGGCGCTCCAAAAAAGTGGCAGAGAACATGAAAAAAAAAAAGACGCGTTTGCGAAACATTTTTGGAACTACTGACCCCATTCAGTAAAACAAGGAAACGCGTTATGGCGCGTTCGATGCCGAAGAAGGCGGTTTATTTGAGCCATAACGCGCCGAAATCCGTTCAGGCAATCAAAAGTTATAGGCGATCGAAATTTCAAAAACCCGCATTCAGAAGTCGTCACATATTAGGGTTGTACGCTGACGCGTACACCCTGATTTTGGTCCCAGAAAAAGAAAATTTTCTCCCAGATTGGCCCACATCGTTTTTCCAGATTTACCCAAAAATTTTTCTCCCAGACACAAAAATTTTCCTCCCAGATTGGGCCCTATCCTTAAGCATGTGTTTTCCCAAAAATTTTGCTTGGGGCCCCAAAAGTTTTTGCTCGAGGACCCAGAAATAAATGTTTTTTATTATTATTTTTTATGTTTTTTAGAATAAATCTAAAAAAGGTGTATTTTCAAATTGGTCCTAAGGATGCTCACAAAAATTTGGCATGGTCCATCTTGCCATAAAGGAAAACCAGTCAAAAGCGGACGAATGGACAGACGGACGGATGGACGGATGGACAGACCATTACGAAATTTATCGTCCATATATGAACTCGCCGCGCTGGCGCGCGGCAAAAAAATCGAAAATTAAATTGAATTGAATTGAATTGAAAATTTAATTGAAATTCCATTGAAAATTGGAACCAATACCCTGGGGTACTATTAAAAAATGTATGGTACTTGGTGTTGCACCAACCTCTCGCAGCTGCGGCTATAAACCACTCATAAAGAATCCTTTGGCCGAACTAACGGCAACGATCAACAGCAGCACGGGAAGAGCGACCTTGTCAGTGACGACTCCTTTTTGATTGAGATACCTATGATCCACACAGATACCACGGATCAACACACACACACACACACACACACACACACACACACACACACACACACACACACACACACACACACACACACACACACACACACACACACACACACACACACACACACACACACACACACACGCACGCACACACACGCACGCACGCACACACACACACACACACACACACACACACACACACACACACACACACACACACACACACACACACACACCTTCTCCCTTCTCTCTCTCTCTAGCGACTCCCTTCTCTCTCTCTCTAGCGACCAACTAGGGAAGAGATCTCATCCAGCGATAAGCGATGGCGCCGCCTACGACGCGCAACGGTGCTGTGTCTAGCGACAAGAAACTGAACGACTTCATCGTCCGCACTGACGCCGGCCTCAAGAAAGTGTCCACGCAGCTGGACGAGCTGACGGCCGTCCGTCTCGAGGTCAACCAGCTCAAAGAGGCGGTCAGCCTCCTCAAAGAGTTGGCCTGCAATCTGAAGAAGGAGAACGGCGAGCTGCGGCAGGAGATCGAACAACTCAAGGAAATGGAGAGCGCGGCGGCCGCGGCGCCGCAAGCCTACGGTCAGCCGCCAAAGGAGCTGTTCAACAGCAGCGACTTCCAGACGTCGCTGGCCGAGGCGGTGCAGGAGGAGCTGCTGCGCGAGAAGAAGCGCCTCAGTCTCGTCATCGTCGGCATGGACGAGCCTGGGCCCGATTCCTGGAACCAGAACGACATGGACACCGTCCGCCGCCTGGCGCGAGACGTGCAGGTCTCGCAGGACGAGATCGTCGAGGTCTTCCGCCATGGACGCGGCGGTGGAGGCGAGCGGAAGCGCATCCTCAAGGTCAAGTTCGCGAGCTCGCTGGGTCGCCGCGACTTTCTGAGCGGCCTGCGTCCCATGCTGCTGGAGGAGTCGGCCCGGCGAGGGGAGCGGCCGGTGCGCGCGCCCTTCTTCGTCAGGCCCGACCTGACGCCCCGGCAGCTGGCGCAGCAGGCGCGGCTCGACGAGGAGGTGCGCCAGCGCCGGGCCAACGAGGACGTCGTCGTCTTCCGCGGCCGCGTCATGCTGCGCGCTGAGCGCGACCGCCTCAAGCGCGAGCACGCTGGTCGCCGCCACCAACCCAACGCTGCCGCGGCGCCCCAACCCAGAAGTGTCCCCACCGCCTCAGGTCAGTTAAACTAGGCCCTCTCTCACAGCCACCTCTAAGTAAGAACATTAATCGGCACCCTTGCGCGCGAAAAGCTACAGATTCTCTCGTTAAACGCGCAATCTCTGGCATACAAGCGCAAGTTTGATGAATTTGCGGCGTTTCTCAGTTTGGAGCTGTTTGACTCTGTTGCCTGCGTGTGCGAAACGTGGTTGGACGACACTTTTCCCTCTTCCTTGTTTTCAATCTCTCATCAAATTTATCGCGCTGACCGTATTGGGCGACAAGGAGGTGGCTGTATGATATGCGTTCCAAAGTCAATACGCTCTACAGAATTCTGTATTAGTGTTTCCTCCCCTCAATTCGAAGGTCTCGCTGTCGATCTCCACCTGCCGAATGGTGCAATGCGCGTTGCTTGCGTGTACCGCCCTCCATCCTCAGATGACTCTAGCCCACTCACTGCTTTCTTGGACAGACTCCTCTCTGTTAGGCACCCTGTGGCGATTGTTGGCGACTTCAGTCTGCCCTGCGTTGACTGGTCTGGTCTCACGCAGAGTGCACGCGCACGCCCAGCTGAGAGAGCACTGTTTCATCAGATTAACAACTTGGGTCTGACCCAGCACGTGACCACTCCCACCCGGGGCGAAAACATCCTTGACCTAATCTTGTCTAACCATAACCAACCATCTTGTTATTTATACGGCACCGCCCTGTGATCCTGATCCAGCTTACGGCCATTGTGCTGTGTCGGTGGTTGTCGTCAAAAATAAAGTTTAAAGTTTAAAGGACGCTGTGCACTCGGTCGCTGTAGAGCCGCCTTGCATCCCTTCCGACCATATGGCAGTCACGTTTGAGATCACCAGCTCGCTGATGCGCAAGGCAGACGAGCGCGTGCACCACGCATTCCATCTCGCAGACTACGACTCCATACAGGAATACCTGTCTCCTATAGACTGGGCTGCAAACTTTGCCACATGCACAAACATTGAGCAGATGTGGACACTTTTTAAGGAAATCATTTCGGAGACTATAGATACTTTTGTTCCGCTGCGCGCAACGAATGAGAAAGCCCCATATCTGAGCAAAAGTGTTCAAAAGCTGGTGACCAAGCAAAAGCGCCTTCATAGAAAGTACAAGCGTACCAACGACGCAGAAGATTTGCAACGCTGGAAAGCCGCTAATAGAGAAGCGCGTCTGGCTGTGCACGACGCGCATCTGCAGCGAGAGCAGCGTATCGCCCAAAGGGGAAACACAAAGGAGTTCTGGCGCTATGTTTCGTCTAGAATGAAGACTCGAGCCAATGTAGCCCCCCTAACAGGTGATGATGGCACGCTACGGTACACTGATAGTGATAAGGCAGAAATCTTGAATAAGCAATTCTCCTCTGTGTTTGTGTCTGATGACCGACGTCCGACTACCGTACTGCCGCGCACCCGCAATACAATGCAGGAACCAGTATTTGAGCCCCACATTGTTTACGCTGTCTTGCAAAGATTGCCTCCCAAGTTCTCGTTTGGTTCTGATGGCATTCCTCAAATCTTTCTCAAAAACCTGGCGCTTATTTTGGCTGACCCACTATCCCGTCTGTTCAGATTTTTGTTTGCTGTTGGCGAAATCCCAAATGATTGGCTTTGCGCAAATGTAACACCTGTTTTCAAGAAGGGAAGCAAATCTAAGCCAGTTGACTATCGTCCGATTAGTATCACGAGCACTGTGCGTAGAGTCATGGAAAGAATGTTGAAACGCCATCTATCAAATTTTCTTCTCACTGAGCAGCTGATTACCAACAAGCAGCATGGGTTTCTCTCGATGCACAGTACTGTAACTCAGCTATTGGAATGCATGAACGATTGGACGCAAGACCTCGATGTTGGTGAACCTGTTGACGTTGCTTATCTAGACATAGCGAAGGCCTTTGATACCGTCAGCCATCCCAAACTGCTAAAAAAAACTACAGTGTTATGGCTTAGGAGAACGTACAGTGAATTGGCTTAAGGCATGGCTATCAAATCGGCAACAACGCGTGCGGCTCAACGATACGTACTCCGAGTACTCCCCTGTATTAAGTGGCGTGCCCCAAGGCAGCGTTTTGGGTCCAACACTCTTTCTGCTATACATCAATGACATCTCTGATACTGTGACGCAAGCCAGTCTCAAGCTGTTTGCAGACGATTGCAAGCTCTATTTCCGATGCAAAAGTTCTGATGCGCGTCAGGCACTTCAAAATGCGCTAAATTCCGTCTATCAGTGGGCCGCGGACCATCAGTTGCAGTTAGCGGTTCAGAAGTGCAATATTCTCCACTTGGGAATACGAAGCAATCCGAAAGCAGACTACTCTCTTGGTAATGCACAGCTAGAAGCGGTCCCGTATGTACGTGATCTAGGGGTTATCATGAGCAAAGATCTGCGCTTCACAGAACACTGCAATCGTTCCGCCAAAACAGCAGCGGTGAAAGCAAACGCAATTTTGAATTGCTTTTACAGCAGGGATCCCAATCTGATGAAGCATTTGTTCTGCACCTTTGTGCGCAGTCAACTTGAGTACGCGTCGTCCGTCTGGAATCCTCTACTTGTTGGCAATGTTAACGTGATTGAGTCGGTCCAAAGAGCGTTTACCCGCAAGCTGCCTAACATGGCAGGCCTGTCTTATCAAGAGCGCCTAAACACCATTGGGTTAGACACCCTCGAGCTGCGTCGCCTACATCATGACCTGACACTAGTTTTTAAAATTATTCACAGGCTAGTCAGTCTCCAGTTTGATGACTATTTTTCTTACGCCCCTCAGCGCTCAACAAGAGGACATAACTTCAAGCTCGCTCATCCTGCTCAGCATAGGCAATATCGCGCCCACTTCTTCTCTCACAGAATTGTTGCCGCCTGGAACGCCTTGTCGCCTCATACGGTCAATGCAACCTCTTTGTCAACATTTAACAGGAGACTTAAAACTGAAAATCTCACTCAATTCCTTGTGGCCAGATCGTAAATCACTGAAAAGTGTCGTCTGACCACGCCAACACATCTTCCGTAGGCAGCAGAGTCTGTACAAATGCGTGCCCTGTGCTTGTACGGAGTACGCGAAGTACGCGGTATCGCGCCCTGTCGCCTTGTGGCCGCATTATGTAATGTAGTTAGCACTGTGTGTACTCCTGCGCGTTTGTTTGTTTGACAGCGACAATGTGCTGTGCCGTGCTGCTGTTTGTACTCTCGCCCAGGTTTCTTGCATGTATACGATGTACACTTCGTCGCGCGCCATGTCTCGGACTTTTGCTGTATGTGGTTACGTGTGTTGGCAAATAAAAAAATACAATACAATACATTAATGGTGCGTTTTTTTTTTGTGTCGTTTTATTTTTTTTTTGTGGCTTGCTCTTTCGTTGCGGCCTTGTGTTGTGTTTGTTTTTGTTAATCGCGGCCGTCTTAACGTTTGACTTCTGCAGCGTGGCTTGGGTGTTGCTTCAAATCATACCACTTTGTTGGACGGCCAGTGCTGGCAAGGTTGGTGTGGTTTGATGGGAAAATCCGAGCGGAAGGCCGGGCCCGCTCTTGGCCCCATTACTGAATGAATGCTAGCCATCTAAATAAATGTTCCTACCTCACCCTTATATATGTTTTTTTTAAATGCTTGTGATAGATATATATTGATAGTGTGGTGCTGGGTTGTGTGCGTGCGTTCGTGCGTGCGTTCATGCGCGCGTTCGTGCGCGCGTTCGTGCGCGCGTTCGTGCGTGCGTTCGTGCGTGCGTTCGTGCGTTTGTGCGCGCGCGCGTGCGTGCGCGTTCGCGTGCGACAATATACCACCATAATTTAAAATACTGTGCCACCGCTGTATTTTTCGGGAATTTACGGTTGTCTTTTGTCTTATTTTTACGTTTTCCACGTGTATCTATGTTAAACCCCCACACACACAAGGGCCCCACACGAGACCCCGAGTCCCGCTTAATTTTATGTGTGTCTGTAAGCCAAACGAAAAAATACGGTAGCCTGTCGGGCAACGTCAAATTCAATCTCGGTTACAGACAGATACAGTAATAATAAGGCTCCCCCGGCTTCCGGGCGCCTGTTCCCCCCCCCCACAACATCCTATACCCTTGGCCCAGGGAGAACTCTATACCCTTAGCCTAGACCAAAACCCTGAGCCCATAGCCAAGGCTAACCTTATTTTTTTTTTTGTTTTTTTTTTTTTTTGTGTTTTTTTTTTTTGTATTTATTTTCCAAAGTTTTAGGTGTTTGCGGGTGTCGCTTTAGCAAGTTTCCCGCGGATATGATTTCCCTGTTGCTGGGACAACTGCTTGATCTCTGCGTTGTGGCGCAGCCCTGTGATTTCGGAGTTTTCAGTGTAGTTTTTCCGTTCACGCCACCGCCGCGTCGCTTTTCGTCCCCCTGGGACGACAGAGACAGAGACAGATGCGGGTGGGAGCGTGTTGGTGTCGCATTGAGTTAGAGTGTGAGCTGCCACATAAGAGTGGCGTAGTGGTGGAGTGTGTGGGTTTCGATAGCGCGGCTATGAAAGGGTGAGGTTTGCGGCGTGGGTCGGGAGTGGTGGTAGAGTGCAGCTTAGTTTGATGGCCGGTGGTTGGAGGGCAGCTGGGGGTGGGAGGGAGGCGCAGAGCGCAAGACCGCGCGCGTGGTAGGTGGCGTAGCGAATGACTGGCGGCCGAGTGAGTAAGTGTATGACGCACGCATCTATCGATATATTGGTTGGATGCAAATGAAAGCAATCGATCGATGGCAAGTAGGGGGGGTGCGTGCGTGCGTGCGTGCGTGCGTGCGTGCGTGCGTGCGTGCGTGCGTGCGTGCGTGCGTGCGTGCGTGCGTGCGTGCGTGCGTGCGTGCGTTCGTGCGTGCGCGCGCGCGTGCGTGCGCGCGCGCGAGCGTGTGACACCATACATAAATAAACTGTGCGACCGGGCGGGCGCGGAGCGATTGAGGAAGTCGGTTGTTAGTCTGCTACCTTCCTGCGGTACGTACGTACGTGAGCGAGCCACCCACGCAGGGCGGAAGCGAACGACCGGGCGGCCCACTCGTTGGTTGGTTGGGTAGGAGAGACGGCAACGGAAGGGATGCGATGCGGTGCGGCGTGGAGTAAAGTGCACTGCGGTGCGGTGTCCAGTCGAATAGGGGGAGGCGGGGGGCGGTGCCGGGTGCGAGTGGGCCCCGCGGCCTCCAGACTCCGACTCCGAGGGAGAGCGCTCTGTCTGAGCCTGAGCCAGAGCCACGCGTGTGGGCCGGGCGTGGGCGGAGTCTTTTGTTTTGATTATTGTAGTTGGTTAATTGTCTTGATTTCCATACGCTACAGTTGTGTGTGTGTGGCGCTGGCGCGAGCGCGCGTCGGGTGTGGATGTCGTGTGGGTGGCGCGGCCGCCTGCTGTCTGCGTGGTTGGGGCGGCGCGGGGGTGCTTCGGGGGCGGGGTTTTTTTTCGGTGCCCCCCCGCCGCGTCGCTTTTCGTCCTCCGGGAGGAAAAAGAGCGGTGAGAATCGACCGCTGGCACGCAGAATTTCCGGTGCGTGTGTGCCCACACGGAAGTTCCATTGTCGCAGCGCGTCGCTGCGTGTAGCTGTGCTATCGCTAGCAGCGAGCGTGCGTGCTGCGTTTCGCCGCGGCGTCAGCTGCGCTGCCTAAGCGAGCGCGAGATGTGCAATGAAATTCGACCTGGCTTGGGTAGTTACGTAACGTCTGGCTGGGCGCAAGTGCGCCGGAGAGGGAGGGCGCGCGGCCAATCAGAGAGCGGCGCGCTGACGTAGGCTGCTCAGAGCGCCAACTGCGAATTCGGTCGGCTCGAAGGTGGCATCCAACAGAACAGAGAGTGGAAAGCAGTTGCCGAAATTCCCGCGCTCGCACCGTTACGTAACTACTATAAGCTGTGAATGGTAGTGTTGCATGCAAATTTATTGAGAAATTGATGATAATTCCTCTACACGAGCCAAAAATTGCGAAAGCTGTGGAGAAAAAGGCAATGTTGCATGCAAATTTGTTGAGAAATTGATGATGATTTCTCTGCCCGAGCCTAAAATTGAGCCATCAGTGGGGAAAAGGTAGTGTTACATGCAAATTTATTAAGAAATTGATGATAATTCCTCTGCACGAGTCGCAAAATTGCGCCATCTGTGGAGAAAAAAGGTAGTGTTGTATGCAAATTTATTGAGAAATTGATGATAATTTCTCTGCACGAGCCTAAAATTGAGCCATCAGTGGGGAAAAGGATTGTGTTTCATGCAAATTTATTAAGAAATTGATAATTCCTATGCACGAGTCGCAAAATTGCGCCATCTGTGGAGAAAAAGGTAATGTTGCATGTAAATTTATTAAGAAATTGTTGAAAATTCATCTGCACGAGCCTAAAATTGCCCCATCTGTGGAGAAAATGGTAGTGTTTCATGCAAATTTATTAAGAAATTGATGAAGGTTCCTCTGCACGAGTCGAAAATTGCACCATCTGTGAAGAAAAAGGTAGTGTTGCACCCAAATTAATTACGAATTTGATTATAATTGCTCTGCATCAGTCTCAAAATGCACCAACTGCACAGAAAAATGCAGTGTTACCCATAAATTAATTAAGAATTTGATGATTAATGAGGCTCAAAGCACAGCAACTGCACAGAAAAATGCAGTGTTACACCCAAATCGGTTGAGAATTTGATCATAAGTGCCCTGAATCAGCATTCAAAATGCACCAACTGCACAGAAAAATGCAGCGTTGTGCCCAAATTAAGTGTGTGTGCGTGCGTGCGTGCGTGCGCGCGCGCGTGCGCGCGTGCGTGCGTGTTTGTATGTGTGTGTGCGTGAGTGCGTGCGTGCGTGCCTGTGTGCGTGCGTTACTGCGTGTGTGCGTGCGGCGTGTTATTACATTGTTACGATATCAGCAGTGAATACGGTAGAGCCGCACACATATAAGGTAGACCACAACGAAAGGGAGTAACTCTTTGCAAAAATGAAACGTTCATGCAGTGAAAGCAATAAAGAATGTCTACGACCGCCCTACCAGATAACTTTGTCACACTCCAACTACAGCAAGAAGTTCCAGACGCACGGTTAGTTTTCTTTAGAACTTTTATCAAAAAAAATTGTCAATCGTTTAGAGCACAATTTTACGCTAAAAGTCGGACCGTCCTTTGAGCCGCACAAAGATCTACACCGAGCCATGACTGAAGTGTACGATGAGGCCTTCCGCGATGCTGATCCAGACGCTAGAGTCGGAATAACACTTAGCCACCCAGAGTTCGAGTCCAAAGCTGGAATCAGTTTCAAGAGGAGTGCAGACGCAAATCCAGCTGAAGCAACCAAACTACTCCAAGAAATTATGCAGAGCAACAAGTCAGCGGCCATTTCGGACATTGAAATTGAGGCAAAGCGAATTGACCCACCACCAAGGATTGCTGCATTAAAGAATGGACGCCCATAGCCAAGAAGATTGTTCTCTAGCGATCGAATTTACTGCTTTTTTTCGTCCCAAGGGGACGAAAAGCGGCGCGCCGTGGAAAAGAACCAGAAAATCACGCTGTACTTTATTCGTTTCGGTCGCGCTGTGATGTAGTGCTATTGGTTGTCGAGCAAATCCAACAGTTTTGTTGTTTTTCTAGAATTCGTGGCACCAACGACGAGCACGAGAAAAGCGGAACCAACCAAAGGGGGATGCAGTATGTACCTACAGCATCACACCAACGTATTTTCAACAAAGTAATTGTTTGACACGGAGAAAAGGCCAGCGCTGTAGAACATGCAGTTTATGGTAAGGTTTGCATCAAGGGCATCATGGTGCTGGGTGCTTATGGAGGCCATGCAGTAGGATTTCTTGGTCGGCACATCCGTTTCTCCTTTTCCTGACTGAGTGAGATCCATTCCAATAATAAAGTAGCCATCGCTCAGGTCTTCTCGCTCAAATCCAATGCCGCCCTTTCCAGCCAAAGATCTGTAGACGTTGTAGTACAATAGGCTGTAATCTCTGAGTCCTGCATCGATATCCATGACGTGGTCTTTACCGTCGACTCTAATAGTGACTTGGGTGCATCCTTTTGACTAAAAATGCATCTTTTCTCTAGCAAATCAATAAAAAAAAATTTAAGATGCACTTACTTGAAATTCGAATGGGTTGATTGTTTGGTTGTCAAGCTGGTCCGGCGTGAAGAAAATGATGACTTTCGATGGGTAGTTCTTCAGCATGATCTGGCCGGATGACGTAGTTGTAACTCCCATGGGTACGGTGTACTTGTACATCTGTTGATCTTGATACGGAATTTTGATTGCTTTTCTGAGTGGTCTTTGGACTGCCATGTTGGTGACAGCATAGTTTATATACAGGTCGAAGCTGAGTAGGTTGACAGTTATAGGATTGGATTTTTCCTTTTTTCTTAACACCGTAAATGCCGATGATTCCAGTTCAAACTCCAGGCCGATTTCAAGGTCCGAAGGTATTAATGCAGCGTCGCTTGAAGAAAACTGTGGCAGAAACAGTGGACCACGCAGGTACCATGGAACGGAGAATTTCAGCAAATCTAAAATGGCAACTGTATGTATTGTGTCGAAATATTTTTACATAAACCTATCTTACCATGTCTTCTCTTTTGCGTCCCCACTGACGGATCGCTCATTGGTGAAGTGTCCAGTCCATATCCAGTCATTCCAAAGTACGGTTTCAAGTCTTCTGGATCATTGGCCAATTTATTGATGTAATTGCAGAAATTGTAGGAGTTGATGGTGAAGCATGGCCTCCCAGCAGCGGTGAAGGTGATGGCTTGTATGCAGTTCAATAATGGTTCTTCAATTATCGTAAATTCGCTTTCATCGATTATTGCCGTGCCATCCACATTTAGAAATTGAAATCCGGCTTCAATACTGCTTCTTGTAAAGTCGATAAACCGCTGCGATCCAGAGGGTATTTGATACTTGAGTGTCACCTTGTTGTCGAGAGTCACCGGAAAGACTTGGCTGCATTTGATGAGACTGTCATAATTTTCCGTCACTTGGTACTGCGGTTTTGTAGCCATCATTCACTTGTAAAAATCCAGATGGAATGAAATGTAGTCGGGTAGTTGACTTGTACCTTGCAGGTTTGTTAGCGAGAGTCTGCTTTTCGTAGGCACCAGGGCTATAGGAAGCAGTTGAGCCAGAGGAGCGTGTCCAACGAGTAGAGAGTGATCTTCGCCAGTCGAAAAGCTTGCAATTATGGGCCACTTGTAGTCGTTCAGGTACACCGGTAGCGCGTCTTGTAGTAGAACGTACAGCTGTTGATTTGGTTCAAGTCCAGAAATTCTCAAGTCGCACAGTTGAACGTGAGTGCAATACGGTAGAGATACTTCAATGGGCAGTTGACTTTTTTCAAAATAGTGGCGTCCAACCAGTGTTGTCATTTAAATGACTGAAGCATCTGACAGGGCACTTAAATATGCAGTGCTACCGTAGTCAGTGCTACCGTAGTCAATGCAACTACTGTAGTCAACAAGAGACAATAAGCAAGAGGATGACACACGGATGTTAGAGCATGCAAGTACTGGTTGGAAAACTACAGTGTGATTTTCTGGTTCTTTTCCACGGCGCGCCGCTTTTCGTCCCCTTGGGACGAAAAAAAGCAGTAAATTCGATCGCTAGAGAACAATCTTCTTGGCTATGGGCGTCCATTCTTTAATGCAGCAATCCTTGGTGGTGGGTCAATTCGCTTTGCCTCAATTTCAATGTCCGAAATGGCCGCTGACTTGTTGCTCTGCATAATTTCTTGGAGTAGTTTGGTTGCTTCAGCTGGATTTGCGTCTGCACTCCTCTTGAAACTGATTCCAGCTTTGGACTCGAACTCTGGGTGGCTAAGTGTTATTCCGACTCTAGCGTCTGGATCAGCATCGCGGAAGGCCTCATCGTACACTTCAGTCATGGCTCGGTGTAGATCTTTGTGCGGCTCAAAGGACGGTCCGACTTTTAGCGTAAAATTGTGCTCTAAACGATTGACAATTTTTTTTGATAAAAGTTCTAAAGAAAACTAACCGTGCGTCTGGAACTTCTTGCTGTAGTTGGAGTGTGACAAAGTTATCTGGTAGGGCGGTCGTAGACATTCTTTATTGCTTTCACTGCATGAACGTTTCATTTTTGCAAAGAGTTACTCCCTTTCGTTGTGGTCTACCTTATATGTGTGCGGCTCTACCGTATTCACTGCTGATATCGTAACAATGTAATAACACGCCGCACGCACACACGCAGTAACGCACGCACACAGGCACGCACGCACGCACTCACGCACACACACATACAAACACGCACGCACGCGCGCACGCGCGCGCGCACGCACGCACGCACGCACACACACTTAATTTGGGCACAACGCTGCATTTTTCTGTGCAGTTGGTGCATTTTGAATGCTGATTCAGGGCACTTATGATCAAATTCTTAACCGATTTGGGTGTAACACTGCATTTTTCTGTGCAGTTGCTGTGCTTTGAGCCTCATTAATCATCAAATTCTTAATTAATTTATGGGTAACACTGCATTTTTCTGTGCAGTTGGTGCATTTTGAGACTGATGCAGAGCAATTATAATCAAATTCGTAATTAATTTGGGTGCAACACTACCTTTTTCTTCACAGATGGTGCAATTTTCGACTCGTGCAGAGGAAGCTTCATCAATTTCTTAATAAATTTGCATGAAACACTACCATTTTCTCCACAGATGGGGCAATTTTAGGCTCGTGCAGATGAATTTTCAACAATTTCTTAATAAATTTACATGCAGCATTACCTTTTTCTCCACAGATGGCGCAATTTTGCGACTCGTGCATAGGAATTATCAATTTCTTAATAAATTTGCATGAAACACAATCCTTTTCCCCACTGATGGCTCAATTTTAGGCTCGTGCAGAGAAATTATCATCAATTTCTCAATAAATTTGCATACAACACTACCTTTTTCTCCACAGATGGCGCAATTTTGCGACTCGTGCAGAGGAATTATCATCAATTTCTTAATAAATTTGCATGTAACACTACCTTTTTCCCCACTGATGGCTCAATTTTAGGCTCGGGCAGAGAAATCATCATCAATTTCTCAACAAATTTGCATGCAACATTGCCTTTTTCTCCACAGATGGCGCAATTTTTGGCTCGTGTAGAGGAATTATCATCAATTTCTCAATAAATTTGCATGCAACACTACCATTCACAGCTTATAGTAGTTACGTAACGGTGCGAGCGCGGGAATTTCGGCAACTGCTTTCCACTCTCTGTTCTGTTGGATGCCACCTTCGAGCCGACCGAATTCGCAGTTGGCGCTCTGAGCGGCCTACGTCAGCGCGCCGCTCTCTGATTGGCCGCGCGCCCTCCCTCTCCGGCGCACTTGCGCCCAGCCAGACGTTACGGAACTACCCAAGCCAGGTCGAATTTCATTGCACATCTCGCGCTCGCTTAGGCAGCGCAGCTGACGCCGCGGCGAAACGCCACGCACGCTCGCTGCTAGCGATAGCACAGCTACACGCAGCGACGCGCTGCGACAATGGAACTTCCGTGTGTGCACACACGCACCGGAAATTCTGCGTGCCAGCGGTCGATTCTCACCGCTCTTTTTTCGTCCCAGGGGGACGAAAAGCGACGCGGCGGTGGCGTGAACCGAAAAACTACACTGTATACTCCGAAATCACACGGCTGCGCCACAACGCAGAGATCAAGCAGTTGTCCCAGCAACACGGAAATCATATCCGCTGGAAACTTGCTCAAGCGACATCCGCAAACACCTGAAACTTTTGGAAATTAATGACTAATTAATTAACGACTAATTAATTAATGACTAATTAATTAATTAGGCTACGCTTGGCCTAGGCTCAGAGGTTTTGGCTTAGGCTTAGGCTTAGAGATTTCACTCGGGCTTAGGCTTAGGATACTGTAGGGCGCGCGCACAAGTTGCCCCGAACACCGGGTGCCCTACTACTCCAGTGTGTCTTGGCTGCAGGTGCAGTGCGTTGGCCCTCGCGTGCGCTAAGAATGCCGACTCGAAGAATGCTTGAGAGGCGCGAAAAAGGAAGGAGGCAGCCAGAAAGATATAGTTGTTTGTAAAAAGGTCCGCGAACCTAATTCGGGAAATTTAAATGCAACATCAATTGGGAAATTAACATTTTCACAGCACCCAAACAATGCGGATGAGACTCCAGTTAGCGCTAGGCCGCCGCCAACGCACACTCTTGGTCCGCCAGCGATGTCGGGCTGAAGAAATGTTGATAGCGTAGGTACCGTAAATCCTGTAATACACCCCCACCCCTCCAATAGTGCCCCCAGGTACGGCAAGGTTGACATAATATAGCCCATAAAGCTTGACTACGCAACTCCAGGAGTGTCACGCATGTCAACTCGATGACACATTTTTTTTTCGACCTGAGAAGAGTGATCAAAAACCCAGCTTCTTCAGACGGCCTGCTCACTCTTCAATTCTCATTGAAAAAAATGCGTCAAGCTCAAAAAAGAGTGGACAGCCTCTGCCCAGTGCCCAGTCTTACCATTCCACGCATTTCTGTGATCGATTCTGTTTTTTGCGCACTGTTCAGTCAGACTTTTTTGGCGACTCTTCTTTAGAGGTTGCAGGATGGGTGTTTGTGCTGCATGAAAAGCAACGTTGCATGAAGCGTTTTTGTGCCTGCTGGACTCACTGCTACGTACGTACACGTACACAACTGAAGACTACGCAAGCGCGGTTGATGAGTAGGAGCACACAGTACGTGTACATGAAACAGCGAGACCTCGCAGATGCTGCAGTAAAACTGAGTCTTGACGCGCTGCGCGTGCCCTTGGCACTCTCTGCACCTGCAAGGAAAAACTGTATGACATCCTAAGAGGAGTGGTCACTTGGCCACTCTTGGCAAAATCTCGGGTAGTGGCCAAGCTTCTGCAATCGAAGCTTTTTGATGTCTGCCTTCTTCAGTGGGTGGGGTATGTGACTGCTCTGGCCACACTGTGACAGATCAGCTGGCCGGTGGGGTGGAGTCGGAACGATGTTGTTTCCATCCAAGTTTGAAGCGAACTCCATCAAATCGGAAGCGATTTTTTTTTTTGGCAGCTCCATTCGCAAACAGAGGGTTCGTGTTTTCTTTGAAGATGACTACTGAGTTCGCTGCAAACCAGTCCAGGACTTGGAGTACCACTGCACTCCCATACCACCTCCTGGATTTGTGGTGCTTCTTGGTCTGCACACACAGCTGGAGCTGGTCACTGAATGGAGTCAATTATCAGTGTGAGAAAAAGTGCAGAATGAGTACCATAAGTTGCTTACTGCAAATCAACGCCGCCCACGTGTTCATTGAAGCGTTTGGCAACAGCTGGTTCCGCCACACGCACCCTGTACACTGTTCCTTTGGAAGTCTTTCCCTTTCGGAAGCACACTGCCGACTCTTCTGAAAGGTCTTCTTGTGAGCTGAGAAATGTGAGAGTCGCAGCGTCCTTCCATGTAATAGCGACAGTCTCACCTAAAGGTTGTAAGGTTTTGTAAGCCTAAGCCTAAGCCTAAGCCTTGCCTTATTCTGTTTGGCAAATCGAGACTACTGACCGTATGAGCTGGTCATTTTGAGGCAGTCACCATGGCGAAGCCTCTTCACTACCGGTGGGTCGGTGGCCCCGGTGGGTCGGTGAAGAGTAGGCAGCATACCGCGGTTGTGTGAACAGTAGGCAGCGTGTCGCGGCAGCATAGCAGCGGACATAATGCGGCGGTTTGAAGAGTGAGCGTCCATCTGCGCACGATATTTTTCCATGTGCAGCGTACGTAGTAAGGCGTAGTAAGGCGTAAGTAGTAAGAACAGTAAGATAATTAGCCCCCCCTATAATTAGCCCCCCCCCTATAATAATACACCCTCCCAAGACCACTTTGAGTTAATAAGCCCCCCCCCCTATAATTACGCCCCCTCCCTAAATGAACCATCGTCTAAAAGGCACATGTTTCCATGTCTGGGTGAATGTATGTATGGTCGCGTATGTGTATGTATGTACACGTATGTGCATGTGAGACTGTGTGAGAGTGTGTTAGAGTGTACCAACGTGTGTGCACAGCGCCTTTTTCCCTTAAAATCGCCTTCACGCGCCTTTTTGCCCACACTGCAATACGCGAAGTTCACTCGAACGCAAATGAACGCACCCGTATGCCGCAGCTGCGCTCGTCTGCGTTGGCGCTGTGCGCGCCGCTTCGTCGCTCAGCCTTAGGTCACCCAGTCAAGACAGCCGGTCTGGTCAAGGAGCCAATCAGCGACGCCCACGCCTGCCCCGCCCCTCCCGCTCGACTGCGCACCGACCAAGCCAGCCGGCCGCCGAAAGAAGCCTTCATTCGAGTGCAGTCGATTCGCGTGTTTTCGTAGGGTTTTCGTTTTCCGCCGTGGTTTTCGCCGAGTTTCGTCCAGTCGTCTTGCGTCAGTGACGCTTGCTCGGTGTCGGTGGCGCCTGCCGTGCCCCCGTGCACGGCCAGGAAATACAGGCGTCTCCCTCCCATTGTAGTATCCACACTGTATTCGCACACACGCGCACACAGTACGTAAGGGGGCTTAGGTTCGCTCTGCCTAAGTGCGTCACCAGTGTCGACCGCGTCGCGGCGGCACTCTTCTTCCTAGCGTAGGTGTCGCGGCTGGCGAATCACTCTGACCCTCGTCCGTGCGTCCCGAAAGGAAAGGACCTGCGACCGCCGCTTGAGCTCAGACGCCGTGCTGTAGGCGGACCTCCGCTGCAGTAGCGTAATGGTAGAGTGGTGCAGTTTCGCGGACCCTTTTGCATGGAGCGTCTCGGGCAGGACAAGACGAGCGAGTCGCAGTGATTGTCGGCTGCCGACGGACGAACGGTGACGCGGCCCCAGTCGACGGATAAATCTTTTTGAATTCAGGCACGCTGCCGAGCGCGACGGTGTCGGCAGAGGCTCCACTCCAGGACCCGGGCACACCACGCGGCGGAGCGCGCAGCCAGAGCCGGCGACCTCCAGCGCCCCTATCCCAGCGGTCATGAACCGTTGACGGCGAGCCGGCGAGCTCCACCGCCCCTACCCACGGAGCGTCTCAGACCGGTGCTTCGGCACAGAGAGTCTCAGACCCGTGCCGTCCGCGAAGAGTCGCAAACCCGCGCCTCCACACGGAGCATCTCAGACCGGTGCTTCGGCACAGAGAGTCTCAGACCCATGCCGTCCGCGAAGAGTCGCAAACCCGCGCCTCCACACGGAGCGTCTCAGACCGGTGCTTCGGCACAGAGAGTCTCAGACCCATGCCGTCCGCAAAGAGTCGCAAACCCGCGCCTCCACACGGAGCATCTCAGACCGGTGCTTCGGCACAGAGAGTCTCAGACCCGTGCCGTCCGCGAAGAGACGCAAACCCGCGCTTCCACACGGAGAGTCTCAGACCGGTGCTTCGGCACAGAGAGTCTCAGACCCGTGCCGCGCGCACCAGCAGCCACAAACCGCTCTCCTTCGGCACAGCCACAGAGCACACTCTACTCGCGATGAGCGGCAGCGCGGACACGCGCGCCCCACCCGCGTCGACCAACGAGCCCGCACACCGCGCGCAGAAAGACGCGCACGCCGCCGACACGAACATGGCAGAATACGTGGACGCCGCGACGCACTGTTTTATCTGTAACGAGGCGTGGACCGACGTCGAGGAGTTGAACCACAAGGAGGGAGTGTCGAAATTGCCCTGCTTGAGCGGCAGACGCTGCGACCGCGAGTGCCACAGCACGTGCCTCCAGCTGGTCAGAAGCGACCCGTTCGCCACCGTGGGCCAGCAGCCGTTCGCCTTCGCGTTTCGATTCGGCATCTGTCGGCAGTGCGTTCCCAGAAAGAACCCGCCCAGACGGCCGTCAGACGACATGCACAAGCTGTACAACTACATTGTGCAGAACAACATCGACGTGGACGGCTTGCTCAAAGACAGCATGAAGCCCGCCGCCGAGCGGCTGCAGGAGAAGTACGGCAACAGGCCGGGCAGCCGCACGTACAACCGACAACACGAGAAAGGCGACGCGCAGTCGGCCACCGCAGACGCGCTCATAGCAGTCACCGACGAGACGGAGAGCCGCAGCCGCGCTGAAACGCCGGCCGAGCACGGCACGAGTAATGAGCTGACAGACGCAGAGAATGTCGACGAGCTCCAGCTGATGCACCTGAATCAGCTCGAGCAGACGCTCGAGCGAGTCGCCGAGCAGCTGAACCAGTGCAGGAAGAAAGCCGCCGAGCTGCGCGCGTTTCGCGACAGCGTCCTGAATGGCGTCTACAGCGACGAGGCTAAGCGCGACATCAACAGAGGAATTTTATTCGAGCGACGCAACACGCTCGCCATGATCGCGCACTGCACGGGCGAGTATAACCAAACCATCAAAGAGTACCAAACACTGAGTGGAGGACAGCCCCCGCCTCTCGTACTGAGATCGGAGCAGCCGTGGCGCGAGGCGTTCGACCTATTGAACGAGACGGACCCCGCAGTGAGCGTGGACCCTGACGACAACCGCAGAGTCGCGTTCGGCGGCGCGTCACAGGCAAACGTGGACGACGCGGCGCTGAGTCAGCAGCAGAGCCGACAGCGCACGAGCGGAGACGCCGCGCCGCGCAGTGACACCGAGCGCGGAGAGCACAGAGAACGGCACGCGAACGGTGACCGTCGACAGGAGAACGACGCCCAGAGCAGTGACACAGCCGAGGAGCTACTATTGAATGGCCTGATAGCAGAGCGCGGCGCGCAGTATCAACAGATGCGGGTGCTGATGACCGGCTCTGCGCTCACGCTGGCCACGGTCTCTGGCGCCCAGAGCGGGCAGTCGATGGCGCGCTTGGCCGAACTCGAACGCAGCTCTGAAACCCGACAGGAGTGCGTCAACCAAATCGGACAGTTAGACAAGGAAATCGCGCGGTTGCGCGAGGGCATGACATTCAGACAGGCAGCCGCACACCACAGACAGTCAAGCAGCAGTCGATACGCCGTCGCCGACACGCACGGCCAGCCCAATCAGCGGCAGCAGCAGCCGACGCAGACAGCGACGCACTGCGAGCCGGCCAAGCAGCGGCCCGCCGTGCACACGCAGCCGCCAGCGCCGCCGCCCCGCTCGAGTGACGGTCGGCAGAGACAGGCGCCGGCGCAGCCGACAGGAGACGCATACGCAGCCGCGACGGGCATGGCATATCAACCGCCACGCGAGTGCCTCACACCGCACCGAGTCGCCCAGGACAGACCGCAGCACCAAGAGCACAGGCAGCAGGAGCACTCGACGCAGGCGCAGCTCACAGAGAACCGGCAGTACGCGCCAATTCCGTGGGCCCCGCAAGTGCCGACGCAAATGACGTCGGGCGGCAGTGCCGCAGCAAACGGAGACAGCGGCATCGCCTCTCCGCAGCCACCAGTCGCGTCGCGGCCGACCAACTGCTACACGCCGCCCGCACAGAACGCGCAGCAGCAGCAAATCGTAATTGCGGGCATACCAAACTTGCAATTCGCCATGGGAATGTTGCCACCCTCTGATTTCACCATCCCCCTGAAAGGAACAGAAGGGCCGGAAGGCATACGCGACTACATGGGCCTGCTCGACGCGTACTTCAGTCAGTTCGCAAACGCGACCGACCAGCAGAAGCTGATGAAGATGCGCTTGCTGTTGCGCGACAGAGCCAAGACGCTCTTTGAGCTCTATTCCAAAGCAACACCTATGGTGACATATGAAGAGGCAAAGCAGGTGCTGCTGACCACCTTCGACCCGCAGGGCTCCGAAGAAAGGCAGCAGTCAAAGGTGACGATCGCAAAGTGGGACAGAGCAGACATGGACGCGTGGAGCTTTGCGCTCTCGCAGAAGGCCGCATACCAGGAAGTATATCCACACATGCGGCCTGAGGACATCGAAAAGGCGGTCAGAAACAAAATATGAGCGACTTGGCTCCAAGACCCTCAGAGACTGCTGCTCGATGAGCTGACCAAAGACAAGCCGTTTGAGACGTTTTGTCACTGGGTCGACAAGTATTACGCTACGACCACTGGGGAAAACGGCGACGAGGCCACCCAGCAGAATAGAAGTCAGCCGCAACAACCTCAAGCGGCTGGCAACAACCAATTCGGAACAGCCAACTTCCACAGTAATCGACCATACAGACCCAGAGGGGGGTTCCCCCAATACAACCAGCAGCGACCGTTCAACAACAACCAGTGGCAACAGTTTCAACCACAAAGCCATCAACCCAGAGGACCACCCCCTCAACACTTCCAGCAGCAGCAATTTGGCGCCCCACCACCAGGCAATCACCCACCCGATGTCCGTCCGTGGGTCGAACAGAGACCGCCGGTCGGATCCAGTCAGCCGCCAGCAACGGCGCGGCAAGAGAACGGTGCTGCCAACCAGGGGCACGTGACCCAGACCCTCAACTCTTTGCACAGCGCCGTCCGAGACCTACACGGGCTCGGGGGTCCAGGTGCTCAACACGCCATGAACATGATCCAGACGAGAGAAACCAGGCTCGGCGCGACCACCACAGCCGCCTCTGTGCGCGACGACCCAGACGCGATTGAGCCAGCTCCCAACATCCTGGAGGAGCGCCGCCGAGACACCACAAGGCGCGTCGACGTCGGTCAGGTGGAGGACGAAGTGTACCACTCGTCCGGCAGCAGAGGCAAGGAGAACGACATGTCAAAGCGCACCGTAAAGAAGTCGGTATCTTTTAAAGAGCCAGTGCCGCTGAACACCACGCAGAGCACTGACGACAATTCTTCGACCACAGTCAGTCGTCCGTCGCCGACGGGGCTCGTCTCGAACGACAGCAGCGACGAGGACGACAGTCAGCAGCAGAGGGGGTCAGTCGACGGCCACATGCCGCCGACGCCAGTGAGAAGAGGGCTGCCGACCAACCAAATCAGGCACGAAACATCTCCTGATGAGAGCCGACCGACAATTACCGTGTGGATCAACCACAAGCTGAAGGTGGACGCCTTGGTCGACTCGGGCGCGTCCGTGCCCATGGCCATGACACTGAGGGCGCTCCAGGCCAGCGCTGACGACAATGACTCTGACGACTCAGTCAGAAATAAAATAGCTGCCTTCGCCGCCCCAGTCATTCAAGCGGATGGCACGCAAATGCACACGTACGGCACGGTCACCATACCGCTGTCTTACCAGAAAAGCGACGGCAACTGGTCGACGATCGCCACGCGAGCACTCGTCGTCCACGACTTGAGCAGCGTCGACGCGGTCATCGGCACCGCCAATTTCGCCGCGTTAGGTATACAGCTGAAAATGGGCGAAAAAGTTCTGATCGGCCCGCCCAAGCCGAGACGACAAAACAGGCCCAACCCGCAGAAACGACGACAACTGTATGTCGACAGGCTGAGGGAGAACGCGGAGCCGGCGCAGCAGCCGAGACGGAGCGCTCCATTGTCTGAGGAGCAGCGACAAATGCTAAATGACGTGCGGAAATTTGCGGCGCGCGTCCCTTACACGAAGCCCTTACCTGTCAGACGAGCCAATGCGACTCGCCGGCGTCTTGTCTCCGGCGACGTCGGAGCCGAGCGCGCAGCCGTTCCATCGCGCGACCGCAGCGACCACTCCGTCGCGCGCATCGGCGCCATTTCAGCGGGAGCCGAATTTGAAAGTGGCGGACTAAAGTACAACTCCGACTTGAAAGAACAGTGCAGTGTCATTGCGCCACTCGGAAACGGTAGCTACACAGGCAAGTGGAAACGGAGTGACGACCGACGATCGACATCGCCCCGGTCTCCTTCCGAGTTTGCAGACGACGACCGTCGGCAGGAGAAAAACGCCCGACGAGCGGTCAACGAAGCCAACGGCTCTTTCTCAGCCACTGTGCACGCGACGCCCGCGACTCCCGCACTCGGCGACGCTGGCGGTAAATCGATAGCCGCGCGCAGTAGCGGCGCACGCAGCGCAGCCGGAACGCCTTACGGCCAGACGGCGGCCCTCTCGCAAGCGCCGTCCCCCACTCCACAACGAAACAAAAGCAAGCGGCGCGCCAGCCGCGGCTCGCCTACCGGCCGCCGCGGGTTGCCGCACATTACGAAGCAGTACGTTGCGCGCGTCGCACAGATGTCGGCAGCCACGTCCGAGAAGACCGCCACGACTATCAGGGGGCCTCTCCCTCATAATTCCGGGATTTCGCGTAGAACGCGTCGCGTGAACTTGCGGCGGAAATTTTCGTTGCCGACACTCGCGTGGCGGAAATGCGACAATTATGCAGGTGCGTTTACGCCCGCGTGCCATTGCGATCGCGACTAAACAATACTGATTGCGTATGCGTATGCGTGCTTCGTTCGTTTTTGTGGGTTGCGTCTGGACGCGGAAACTATGCTGTTGTTTTGTCGCGCTTATACAGGTATACTACGTGTACACAACAGCGGATGTATAGGTATACATATGCCGCTTTTGTACATAGAGTATGCCTCGTCATTGTACATACACGGTCACTGTACACGACTATGTACAGTGGGTGGACACAGTACAAAGTACAATGTCGAATATTAGGGTTGTACGCTGACGCATTGTACACATTGATACAATGTACACTCACGACAAAGAAGTGCACCTTGCGTTACTTGCAAACGGCTTGACATATTTGCGTCTACCACTGGCGGATCCAGGGGTGGGGGAAAGGGGAATTCCCCCTCCCGAAATCGGAAATCTAGGGGGAAAAGGGGGGAAAGAGGCGGGCGGTGGGAGAAGAAACGCGCCCCAGTACACCTAGTTTTCAGCATAAAATTGCTTTTAAAGTGGTCGAAAACAGCAAAATTTTCGCCGGCGGCGCCATTTATATTCGTTAATTGTCGAAAATGGACCGATTAGGCGTCCAAACCACTGTCAAAATGGCCCAACATTCAAAAAGTTTAACAGGTTCCTTCCTTCTGCAAAATCCTTCCCCCCTCCGAAATTTTTTTTTGGATCCGCCAGTGGCGTCTACCATGGCGCGATCGAATCCTTGGCGCGATGGAATCGAATCGAAGATGCTTTTTTTTTGGGGGGGGGGGGGGGAGTAATTGCTTTCGATTCGATTCGATTTATTTTAACGATGACAGACGCCTGACACAGCAATACTGCTGTTAACTGCGAGAGCAGGGCGCGCCATCGGTGCTGTATGCAAATGAATTCAATAAAGCGATACATTGTAAAGGGGTCTTTTATACCATAAACCCTATAATTTGCCCCCCCAATAATTAGCCCCCCCCCCCTATAATTATACACCCTCCTAAGACCACTTTGAGTTTATTAGCCCCCCCCCCCTATAATTACGCCCCCTCCCTAAATGTACCATCGTCTGAAAGGCGCAATTTTCCATGTCTAGGTGTATGTATGGTCGCGTATGTGTATGTATGTACATGTATGTGCATGTGAGACTGTGTGAGAGTGTGTTAGAGTGTACCAACGTGTGTGCGCAGCGTCTTTTTCCCTTAAAAATCGCCTCCACGCGCCTTATTTCCACCAAAGCTTCCCACACCTCGACCCTTCCAGTTTATTAGCCCCCCCTATAATTAGCCCCCCCCCTACAATTATACACCCTCCTAGCGCTCGATTGAAAAAATTAGCCCCCGGGGGGCTAATTATAGGGTTTACGGTATGTCCCAATTTTGTTGGTGAATAACTTGAGCTGTGGTAGGTCTTTTTGGCTGAAATTTGGAATGGAGGTAATCAATGCTTTGCCATTTGTTGTCCTATGATTTCAGCAAAATCCATTAACGTAACCGACAGTTATGCCACTTTCAAGCGCATTTGATGGTGTACATGCGTGCGTGCGTGCACACCTGCAGTGCCGTACTGGTTTGTTGCAGCATAGCGCTGTAAAGAATCAAAATGATCTACACGTGCAGGCGGTCAACTACTGTGTTTTAGCCAAAGTGGTCCGACCTACCCACATCGATATTTATCGATTATCCCGGAAGTGAATATAGGCCATTCGACGTAACCAACCACACTGAGATATCGCAAATTTTTATTATCAGTATAATGGGGGAGGCATTAGGTGCACCCTATGTGGTTCAATTGTCAAATGTGATTTATTCCACTTTGGGGTGATCAACTTTGCATTCGATAGCGCGTTGGAATGTGTGCTAGTCAAGTAGAAAACACGCACAACTTTGACATAATATCAAATAGTTGTCAAAAATCGACCATACTCTAGACATTATTTTTAGATAGGGAATGCCCACAAAGGAACCCATTTACCTAGGATTTTGAGACCCGATAAGAATCGCCAACGTGGGCAATTTGTATTCCAATAGCAAGGCGTTCGAGAATGGCGCACAAAAAAACCTCAAAAAAAAAACGTGAAATTTTGGAGATATTGTATTGTATTGTATCAGAAGTATAAACCTGTTCCCATTAAACAAGGAAACGCGTTATCGCGCGTTCGATGCCCCAGAGGAAGACGGTTCATTTGAGCCATAACGCGTCGAAATCCGTTCAGGCAATCAAAACTTATAGGCGATCAAAAATTCAAAAAAACCGCATAGAGAAGTGGTCACATGGGTATTAGGGTTGTACGCTGACGCGTACACCCTGATATATATCTAAATGTATACATGTACATATACATGTACAGATACACTAGCGCGCCCCGCGCGCTAGGTCGTTCGCGGCACGCGATGCTAACGGGCTCGTCGCTGCGCGCCTCGCCTCCTTTGGGTTCGCCGCTTCGCGGCTCGCCCCTAGTGAAAAGCGCAAGCAGTGTGCCAGTACATACGCCACAGTGTGTGTCAGTGTGAAGCATCTCTTTGTGGGTGGTCTGTGTGCGCTTGTGTGCAGTGTTGTTCACACAGAAGGCTTTGGGTAGTATGTCACTGACCATCTTCATCATGCTCTTCTAGTTGCTCTTGACCATTCCATGTGTGTGTGTGCGTGCGTGCATGCCTCAGAGTCCCACTGGACTGTTTTCTAACAATTTGGCACTGGCGCACTCTGACCAGTACATCATCTTCAATGGACTGGGTGTTGAGGTCGATCATGACCTTGGACTTAACCAAATCGTTCCAACCGTTTGTTGCAGAGCTTCGCTATAAAGGGGAAAGTTGATGGCCAGGACCTAACTTAGAAAAGCTTCAACAATTGGACCGCATTGGACGCACCAAAATACATCTCCCCATTATACCCACCAATGATGTAAAATGGCAATATTTCGGTGTGGTTAGCTCGGATGGCTTTGAGGTCAATAATCAAGTTGATTACCGATTGGTGGGAAACATTTCATTCCACAAAAAATATTTTCACTTTCGGGAAAATCGATATATATATATGTATCGATATGGTTAGGTCGGATCACTGGCTAAAACACAAAAGTTGACCACCTAGTCATTTCATACTTTACATCACTATGCTAATGCTATGAACCCAGTAATTTAGCACAACTGTATGTGCACATACGCACACGCACATAATGTAAATGTATCATCATTACTGTATGCATTTGCGTACAGCAATTTACCCCACCCCCCCCCCCTCCCTCCAAAACATCTCGGCGTTGAGTGGATTCGATCGCGCCATTGTACGCGCATATACGTCAAGCCATTTGCATTGCAAGTAACGCCCAGCGCGTGCGTGCGTGCGTGCATAGGTTTTACGTATCGATGTTTGTCTTACGAAAAAACACTGTATTAAGGAAAGATTTGCAGGTGGCTGCAAAAAAAAGGTACGTGCATGCGTGCGTGCGCAACGACGAAGAAGCTGCTGCAGGCAACAGCCACAAGCTGAAATGTACACCCATACATAGTTGGTGTACCCTACCCTACTGTACCGTACCGCCAGGGTTGCATAAAAAAAAAATTTCAAGTTTTTTTTTTAAATTAAAAAAAAAATTTTTTTTTTAAAAAAAAAATTTTTTTTTTTAAATTGGCTTAGGAGCCATCATTGGTGCCAAATACCTGTACTATAAGATACTTTTAGCCTATTAGAGTGTCAAACACAAGTACTAGTGCTTCCCTAAAGCCTTTAGAAGCGTATTTAGCATCGTTTTAGTCAAATGGTGACAAAGCCGCGGCCTCTAAATGGTCGTGTACGGTATCGCACTATGTTGGGAACCAGTTGGGGACCCCAAAAAGAGCTTGGTTTTGGTGCTAATAAGCAAGTTTATGCATGAATAACTACTAATTGTACCATCTAAACACCATTTAAACGCCTTTTTGCCACTCAAAAGCTAAATTTTACCCAAAAACAGAGAAATTTTTTTTTTTTTAATTTAAAAAAAAAATCCAACTTTTTTTTTTTTTTTTTTTTTTAAAAAAAAAAATTTTTTTTTTAAAAAAAAAAACTTTTTTTTTTTAAATTGTGCAACCCTGCGTACCGCTTCACTCTCTACATGTACTGCTCTACATGTACCTACGTACTATGTACTTATGTATGTACCTACTGTAGCTATACGTATCTACATGCATCTACATGTACCTATTACGCTCGTACCTGCAAAGACATGTCGCGCGGGCGGTCTAAAAAAATTTGGTCGCGTAATCTGCTGTCGCGTGAAAACTACAGAGCGTTTTTGAACCTGTGTAAATTAAAACATGTTTCCGCGTCCGCGTGAAAAGGGGGCACGCGGGCGTAAACGCACCTGCATAACTGTCGCGTTGGGCCACGCGAGTGTCGGCAACGAAAATTTCCGCCGCAAGTTCACGCGACGCATTCTACGCGAAATCCAGGAATTGTGAGGGAGAGGCCCCCTGATACAGGGGGGCTGTCGCGGGTGCTGGAGGGAAGTGTGTCTGCTGCGGCTGCCGCGAGTGCGGCGCGGGGGGGCGTCGAGCGGCTCCTCGGGGGTGCGGGGCGGTTGCGGGCGGGGGGGGCCGGCCGGGGGGGGGGGGCCGGCGGCCCGCGTGCGCGCCCCCGCCCCGCCCTCCGGCCGCGGCCGGCCGCCCCCCTCGACGCCCGCCCGACCGACCACGCGTGTGGGGGCGCATCCACAATGGCGGTGGTCCGCCCGCCGCCCACTAGTGTTGCTGGAGGGTCGGCGGCGGGGCGGCAGCGGGCGCGCGAGGGGGGGGGGCGGTCGGCGCGGGCGGCGCGGGCGCCGGTAGGCGGCGGTGGGTCCGCAGCGGGGCCGCCGCCGGCCCGCCGGCCGCCTCCCCCACCCGTGTGGGTTCTTCTTCCCTTCCGGCGGTCCTTTTGCTTCCGTCTGGGCGTTGCCGCGCTCCTGCCGCGTCGGCCCCTTCCCCCTGGTCGTCCCTCGATCTCTCTTCTCGGCTGGCTGGGCCGGGGGTAGGGGCGAGGGTGGCTGGTCTTGGTTGTTGCCCGCTTCGTCTCCCCCGCTGCCCTGGCGTGTCCGTGTTGTTCGTGGTGTTGCCTGCGGCGGCGGGGGGGCCAGAGGTGGGAGGGGGAGGTCGGGTGGGGTGGAGGGGGGGAGGGGAGAAGGGGAAAGAAAGCACAGCGAAAAGGGGGGGCGGAGGGAGGAGGTAAGGAGGAGGGGGGGAGGGGGGGGGGGGAGCGGAGGAGGGGAGGAGGGGCGGGGGGCGGGGGGGGGCGGGGGAAGGGGGCGGGCGGGGGGGGACGGGTGGTAGGGGGGGGGGGGGGGGGGGGGGCGGGGGGGGGGGGCGGTGGGGGGGGGGGGGGGCGGGGGTTGTGTTGGGTGTGTGGTGTGGTGTGGGGGGCGGGTCGCGCCGCCCTTCGCCCGGGCGAGCGGCCGGGCGACGGGGGGCGGGGGGCCTCCCCTCGGTGGTTGGTGCTCCGGCGCCCCCCGTCTTCCTCAGGCGCAGCATGCAGGAGAAAGACCATGCAATACGCGAAGTTCACTCGAACGCAAATGAACGCACCCGTATGCCGCAGCTGCGCTCGTCTGCGTTGGCGCTGTGCGCGCCGCTTCGTCGCTCAGCCTTAGGTCACCCAGTCAAGACAGCCGGTCTGGTCAAGGAGCCAATCAGCGACGCCCACGCCTGCCCCGCCCCTCCCGCTCGACTGCGCGCCGACCAAGCCAGCCGGCCGCCGAAAGAAGCCTTCATTCGAGTGCAGTCGATTCGCGTGTTTTCGTAGGGTTTTCGTTTTCCGCCGTGGTTTTCGCCGAGTTTCGTCCAGTCGTCTTGCGTCAGTGACGCTTGCTCGGTGTCGGTGGCGCCTGCCGTGCCCCCGTGCACGGCCAGGAAATACAGGCGTCTCCCTCCCATTGTAGTATCCACACTGTATTCGCACACACGCGCACACAGTACGTAAGGGGGCTTAGGTTCGCTCTGCCTAAGTGCGTCACCAGTGTCGACCGCGTCGCGGCGGCACTCTTCTTCCTAGCGTAGGTGTCGCGGCTGGCGAATCACTCCGACCCTCGTCCGTGCGTCCCGAAAGGAAAGGACCTGCGACCGCCGCTTGAGCTCAGACGCCGTGCTGTAGGGTGGTGTTTTTTTTTTTTTTTTGGGGGGTTTTGTTTGGTTGTTGTTTTGGTTGGTGGTGGCTTGGGGTTGTGTGGTGTTGCCCCTCTGGGTGGCGGCCCCCCGCTGCGCGGCTGTACGGTGGTGTGGCTTAATTGTCGCTTCCTTTTGCTCCCCCCTCTTCCCCCCCCTTCCCACTTCTTGTTTTTTTCCCCCCCTCCTATTTACCCCCCCCCTTTATTTTTACACCCCCCCCTAGACCCAAAACAAAAAATTAGCCCCCGGGGGTTATTTTTGGGTTTTAGGGTGTTTTTTTTTCGACGGGTTTGGGTGCCGGGGGCTTTGAGGGCTTCAGCCAGAAATCCGTGCCAGGTGACCAAATCCATGCCAAACCATACTAGCGGTTGCCAAATGGAAATTTCTGGTCCGACTAAGCTGAAATTACGAGACGAGACGCGGATAGGGATACTGCATGCGTGCTTAAAATTTTACGGGGGGGGGTGGACGGGGGGGGGGCTGTGCTCGATTTGCGAGGGCAGTTCGCACAAAGGACTGCCAAATGAGACTGTTTTGTCCGATTCAACTGAAATTGTGTGGGAAGGCGTAGAGAGGTTGGGGGTATGCGTGGTTAAAATTCCGCGCCAATCGGTCCACCGTAGCACGAGAACCGTCGCGTTGAAGTTAGGGGTCCAAGATTTTTTGGCCCACCCTGTAGAAGTGTCTGTGTGTGGGAAGCTTTGTGGACGGAAAGGCGCGTGGAGGCGATTTTTAAGGAAAAAAGGCGCTGCGCACACACGTTGGTAACACACTCTCCCACAGTCTCACATGCACATACATACACATACGCGACCGTACATACACACAGACATGAAAAATTTCGCCTTTTAGGCGATGGTTCATTTAGGGAGGGAGCGTGTTTATGGGGGGGGGGGACTTATAAACTCAAAGTCGTCTTAGGAGGGGTATAATTATATGGGGCAATTATAAAAGGGAGGGCTAATCATAGGGTTTACGGTATAAGGTCCCTGAAAATTGGTAACAGAAGTAGTTTTTTTAATATTATTTTTACCCAAACAGAACTCCTCTGTCGTAGGTACCTCTCTGCGTCCGTGGGGTTGTTCAGTGCCGCTAAGCGGCGTGTTTTCTTCTTGGTAGTCCGCCATGCATTTGCACACGCACAGTACAATCAAGGCATGCGGTGCGGTTGCAACGCAAAGGAACTAAGCGTTCCCAGAGTGAAAAAGAGAAGAATACTAGTATGGCGGTGTAATGTGCCGGTGTAATCTCGAGTTCCAATCTCGAGATTATGTACACGCCATTTCCTGGCCCTCATACGACCCACAGCAGGACTGTATTCGGAAGGGTGACCGTCGCCTTAATTGAAAGAATACTCGATTGAAAAGATGGATTGAGAGTATTGTTGTTGTTGTTGGATTAGGGGCAACGCTAGGAGGCCGTCAATGGCCCATATACCTAGCATACCCATATCCATGACGCCTTTCTGTCTAGGGCCGCGCAATTAGCCAAAGACCTACGGAAGAACGCCATCTATAATCTAGTTCAGCGATGGCACGAGAAAATCTATAAAAAGGAAAGTCCTCAGTCTAGTGGGTCCATCAAGAATCGAACCCACGACCTTGCGCGCAAGAGGCCGATTCTTTACCACTAGGCTACACGCTGCCATTGCGAGTAAACAAGCTCGTTTCAAAAAGCACTTTATTTAAATTTGTTGCCTTTCATTCAAAATTTCTGTGCTTCAGCACAGATTGGACCGGTGTACACTTTCTGGAATTATTTAGCAGTGCCATCGCCCCCACCCCACCCTAATACGGGGCCAAAGGCGCCCACCCCACACTGCCTTATGGCACCCTGGCTCTGTGTAGCGTGGTAGCGGAGAGGAGTGGGTGGCTGGCTGGACCGACGCGCGTACTGACGAACGCACTAGCATAGCACTAGCCTAGAAAAATAACGCGACAAAAACTTTCAAAATTGACCCAGAAATTTGTGCTCCCAGACCCAGAAGATTGGAACACATCTTAGTTTGCTGATGCTGGCGCGTTGCCTTCTTATTCGGTTTACCCACACGTACCACAGGCCAACAGAGCCGCTGCGGCGCGCACGAAAAAGCAGACACGACGCGCCTGGCTGGCGCCAGCCGCCGGATATACGTGCATGACGCATACGTTGCGCCTAGCTGTTCTAAGCTACGCTTGCGACTATGTTCTGCACTGGATACGATGTGTAGCTCTAGCTATCGCGTAGCGACACTCCCGCCCGAATTGGTGTTCTAGTTGGCCTTGCGCTTGCATCGACGCCACATGGAGAGCGTGATGCAACGGACGAGCAGGGGCAGTACATGGGGGAGGACAGCGATCGTTATGAAGATGCACGCGATCGTGAGAGCGACCACAATGAGCGCGATGAGAGCGCCGCGCAGCCAGCCCTGCGTCAGCCAGTCGCCGATCGCCGAGAGAGCCTCATTCGCTTGGCTCCACCAGCGTTGCAGATCCTTGAGCGAGGCGCTCAGCCAGCTCTCTCTCGCGCTGCCTGCAGGGGCCGCTGAGTCGCTGACGGAGGTGCTCGTGTTGAACAAAGGCCCTGGAGTGTCGACGTAAGCCAGTTGTCCATGTATGCTGAAGGAACTTGAACCGCCTGGACACATCAGCGTGCACTCTTCGTTGATGCTTGGTTTGGTCAAGACGATTCTGGTTGTCCTTGGCTCGTTTGTTGGAGCGCACTGTACGCTGAAGCGCGTTGTCTTGCAGTTGACGTGTCCGACTGCGGTCCCAAAGTCTGTTTCGCAGCTGTAGTTGAACTGTGCACCGGACAGGCAGTCGTAACATCCTGTCAGCTCAATGAGCGTTAATTCGCAAGTGCTCTTGTCGTTGTACGCTGTCAACTTGTAGTCGCTGAGTGAGACTTGGAGTTCTACTGCGGTGGTTTGATCTAGTTCCGCTTGGACGCTGTTGTTTACTGGCAGTAGCGTCAATCCAAAGGTACTCAGGGGTAAGAGACGTTCCTGGTCATCGAAGAGAGGCTCCAGAACGCCGTCTTGACAGTCGCAAATGATCGATTCACCGCAGCTTCCTTCGAGTTGGCAGCTGCACAGGTCTCTCGGTATGAAGCAGTTGAACTTCTCAGCTTCGTGCGCGTTGGGGCACTGAATGCTGCCAATGGTCCCTTTCCGCGGCAAGCCAGGCGCAGACGCTTCAACCAGCGCAACTCGCAGTCCGTCTGACAGGAACCTGCTGTTCAGAGTGGGAATTGGTGGTTGTGTGATGGAGACCAGGGCAATTTGCACTTGAGAAAACTCTACTGGTATGCCTGGCAGCAGCGTTAGTGTGGATTCAGTGCTACTGTTGTGCGCTTCTTGCTTGCGAACCAGCAACTCAACGTTGTAAGTCCATTTTGGGCAAGAGAACACTTCATACACGGTCTCTGACTTCGTCACTGCATACGTTCTGTAGAAGGTGCAGCCGTCCATGAAGAGGATGCAGCCACAGCCCCATCCGCCAGGGGAAATCCGACAGTGTGTGTGCCCTGGCTGGTTGATGAGTCCTTCACTGAATTCGTCAAGTGGTTCATTCTCTTTTGCCAGTACACACTTGAGCTCGCTTGAACAAGTGCCAGTGCCTAGGCAGCGCTTGACAGCATATCGCATCATTCTAAACGACCTTGTAAAATATTCGCTTTGTCTCTGGCAGCTGAGCGACACAGACTTGATCTCAAGAGTTATGGTTCCGGCAGGCTCTCCCCCCTCAAATTGCAGCATCAGGCAGATCGTCTGGCCAACGACTGCTGTAGACAGACGTAGCGCGCGGTTGAGCGTGCACTCCATAGTCCCTTGCGGTAGGACGACGCAGGAATCTTGATAGGCGGTCAGAGTGGTGACTTGAGAGCAGGCCTCGACAGGAGTGAGTAAGCAGCAGAGCAGGACCAACGCCGTGTAGTAGGGCAGGTCGCGTTGTGCGGCATAGCGGGGCATGAGACGGTTGGAGCGCACGGCCGGTTGGCTGGGAGGCAAGAGCGCGGTGTGGGAGGAGGTGCCTGTGGGAGACGCGTGAAGCTGCGCATAAGCTGGTAGCACGGCGGTACGGTAGGCTCTGTTGCGAATGCCTTTGAGACACCTCCAACTGCAGCGTCCAGTCAAGCGGAGGCAACGCCACAGACAGCAGAGGGTGTGGGTGAAGAGGCTCAATAGCTTGGAAAACAGGTAGACGGCCATCGTGACGCAATAGAGCAGAATGACTGCAATCAGGATAGCAACCGTTGAACTGCAATGGAGATTCTTGAGGCGTAGAATGCAGAAGTAGCAGGAGATTGTTTCGCAAAACGGTGGGGCCCAAACATTCAGCAGTGATCGTTCTGGTTAGTTGTCCTTGTGACCAAATTTTCACCTTGACTGTGTGCGTTGTAGAACTCAGCTCTGGTGGGAGCAGGAAGGTGAAGTCGGGCTTGGGAAAGCTGACCTTGAAGAGAAACGGGTAAGAGTCAATTTGCACAAATGAGACATTGGCTTGGAAATGCAGCTGAAGACCACCCTTGGTGCATCGAACGGAGCAACCGGAGCACAGGCTGGCCGGTTTGCGCGTTTGCTTGAAATCGTAGACCAGACGCTCGACAGTACCGTATGCACGAATCGGGATGCGGCCTAGTGAAGTGACAAAGTATGCAATGGGCGTAGTCTGGTAGTAGCAGAATTTTGTCCCGCTGGAGTGGCATTGGTTGTTGCTGCAGAATTGCGGAGTCCCTGTAGGCAGACCAGTTCCGAGGCACTTGAATTGGGCAGACTGCGCTTCCATCCACTGCAGAATAGGCGTTTTGACTAAGAACGTCGAGCCGTTGAAAAGCTGTATTTGATGCAGCAGTATGGTAACTGGTCTAGATGCACAGGCTGGCTTTCGGTGCAGCGAGCAGACGTTGGGCTGCTCAGCTCGCAGGATGGAGTCAAAATCGACAGTTGTCTGTTCAGCGTGAACTTCAGTAGCAGAGCACTGAAAGGCCCATGCTGGGCATGGGCAGCGCGGTCCACAACGCCCTTGACCATTCAGATGCCCACCCTCACAGCTGATGTGACGCCAGCAGTACTGCTGCTGTTGGTCTTGAAAAACGACATCTCCTTGAGCAGTGCAGTTGTCAGAGACGAGAGGCGTATAGAGACTGCTGTCGTGGTTCGAGCTGCATTGGTGCGGCTGGAGCTGCTCTAATTGCACTGGCGTGACAGGAGAGATGCAACAGAACAAAAAACAGGCCAGTAGAAGGATGTGAGAGAGGCTGAAGCTGCTCGTCGTCTTTGGCAGGTGCTTGGGCAGGACTTCAGTAGGGAACAAATGATTGATGGGTCGCGTGAGTGTGGTTCCATTGGGCAGTCGCACATCCGCCGAACGCACGTGGTTGTCGTGGCCGTGATGCAGGTTGGAGATGCGCCCCAAGGACCAAGAGCCTCTGGGAAGGTTCTCTTTTTTGATTAACACTTGAGCACCCGGCCTTGGAACGTCCGACTCGTGGACTCTGGGCGTCTTGTGGCTCTGGACAAACCGTTCTCGCAAGCTGGGGATGTATTCTTGTTGCCATAGCGTCCAGAAGTCGTCCAAACAGCGCGGTGACTTCTTCCACACCTTCAGCAGCTGCTGGCTGGAGTCGATGGTAGGCACATAGGTCGGATCGTCATCGTTTTCTTCGAAGGCGAAGGTACCCAATTGCGCGTTGGGCAGCAGGAAGTCCACAGGCCGAAGGATTTTCAGGGAATTGATGTCGTCGTAGATGTGAGTCAGGGGACGCGAATTCACTACAGCTTCCGCTTCGCAGAGAAAAGTCAGAAACTGGTCATTGTCGAGCATCCGCCGTCCCACCGCTCGTTTTAGCGCATTCTTGACAACACCGACGAGTCGCTCGTACAGTCCACCTTGCCAGGGCGCATATTCGGTGATGAAGTTCCATTCGATTCCGTGATTGGCCAGATAGCTCCACAATTCGTCGTCTTGCTCGTGGGTGGTCCACAGTTGGTGCAGCAACTGGGCCGTCTGGTGAAACGCTTTCTGGTTGTCAGAGATGATCTTGGATGGCTGGCCTCTGCGAGCAATGAAACGACGCAGGCAGCTCAAAAACTGGTTGCTGGTCATGTCATAGGCTGGTTCCAGATGAACCGCTCTTGTGACAAAGCAGGTAAACAAGCACACCCACACCTTACGTTTCTCGGCTAAATGTTTGATGTACAGTGGACCGAAGTAGTCGAGGCCCACATACTGGAACGGCCGTGATGGAGTCACTCTGTCTGTCGGTAGCTGTGGCATGGGAGGTAGCTTGAATGGCCCGCCGCCATAGAACCGTTTTAACGGGCACATTCCAATCACCTTGTTGACTGTGCGTCGACCCTGGGGCACCCAGTATTGCTCGCGAACAGAAGCCAATGTCTGCTGAAGTCCAGCGTGGTGCAGATCTTGGTGGCATTGCCGAATGACCAAGTGTGTGTAGTGGCTGTTGGTTGGCAATAGTTTGGGATACTTTGCGTCATTCGAAAGATCGGCCTTGCTCAGTCGACCATGGCATCTGAGAAGACCTTGCTCGTCACACTGCAGGCCGATTTGCTGGATGAGGACGTTGGAGCTGTTTCTGGCGAGTTTTGCAAACACTTCTGGATACGCCTGGTGTTGAACTTGTCGGTCCAACAGGCGGCGAGCTTCCTTTAGCTCCTGTGGCTGAAGTGGAGTGTTGGCATTGTCTTGCGTTCTGGAAAACAGCCGCTGGAGATTCTCGTTCTACTGCTGAAGACGCGCAGGCAGTTTGTTCCAGACCTTCTGTTTTAGAAAGCGCAGGACGTACGCAACAGTTCGTAGCAACTTTGGAAGTGAGGAAAAACGCTCGAGTTTGACTGGAAAGTTGTACGACTGCTGTTGCACTTCTTCGGTAGCGCTGATCGCAACGGTGCTTGTCTTTTCTTCAGCTGCCACCTCCTTCAGAGCTTTGGGACTGAGTGGCGTAATATTGCCACTGGCCCAATTGACTGCTGGTTGCAGAAGCCACGGGGTCCGTGCCACCACAACTCGCAGTCCTGCAGCTCAGCGGTGGTGGCGCCGCGAGAAATCACATCTGCAGGATTGTCTTTGGTGGGCACATAATGCAGGTGTAGATTGTGAACTTGACTGGTGTGTCGAATCTCCTTGACTCGGTTTTCGACAAAAACGGAGAGTGGCTTGGATGAGCTGAGCCACGTCAGTACGCATTCTGAGTCCGAAAAGACATGGGTGGCACTGACAGTGATTTGCAGTTCTTTCAACAGAAATGCAGTGAGTCGCACTGCGACTGTCAATGCAATCAATTCGAGTCGAGGAATCGAAATCTTTTGCTGGAGTGGGGCCAGTCGATTCTTGGAAAACAACAGCTGAGCTTGGTTTTTTCCTGGGCCCTTGACGTGTAAGTAGCCAACAGCACCGTAGGCGGACCCAGACGCGTCCGCGAAAACTACCAAGGTGCAAACGTCGCTGTCGTGCACTGTGACCTCCTGCCCCTGGATACTAACGTCGTTGATCTGACTGAGATTGCTGGCAATGGACTGCCACTTGCTCTAAATTTCTTTCGATACTGGAGTGTCCCAGTCCAGTTTCAGTTTCCAGAGTTCTTGCAGAAACTGCTTTCCCTTCAAAGTGACTGGTGACACCAAGCCCAATGGGTCAAACACACAGGCAATCTGGTTGGACACGGTGCGCTTGGTTACCAGCGTAGGACTCTGCGATGGTAACGGAGCTTTGACGTGCAGCAGATCAGTGTCCGTGTCCCACATCAGCCCTAGGACGCTGAGCTTAGTCATCTTGGCTCGGTCGGTTTCTGGTAGCTCTTGAGTCATCTGGCGACAGTTGCTAGCCCACTCTCTGAGGTTGAATCCTCCTTGACTGAAGAGCTCCTTGGCGTCCTTGTAAATGTTCAAAGCCTCTGTAGCAGACTTGCAGGTGAGAACGACGTTGTCTACATACATATTGGTCAAAATCTGGGAGGCAACTGCTGACGAATCTTTGTACTGGAGCAAATGGTGCTTCAGTGTCGCGCCCAAGAGGAAAGGACTGCAATTCAATCCAAACGGTACTCTGCAGAACCGATAGATTTGAAGGTTGTTCTCCAGCGTTGGCTTGGTAGGATCCTGCAGCCAAAAGAAGCGGGTGACATCTCTGTCAGGCATCTGCAGTCCAACTTGGTGAAACGCTTTCTCAATGTCGCTGACGATTGCTACTGGCTGCAGTCGAAAGCGCAGTAATACACCACACAAGTCTGGCAGGATGACTGGACCTCTGTAGAGACACTGGTTGAGGCTGCGCAGCTCTTTTACTTGTCTGGCTGAACCGTCGAGGACAAGTCGAACTTTGGTCGTGGCCTTGTCTGGCGTTTCGACGGCGTGTTGAGGCAGGTAGTGAAACACAGTGCCTTGTGTGCTACTAGCTGTCACTGGCTCTACAATACCCTTGGCGATCTGCTCTTGGATGATTTTGCTGCACTTCTGCAGTAGCGTGGGACAATCTTTCATTCTCTTGATGAGGTTGCCGAATCGACCAAGGGCTAGGCCATAGTTGTCCTGCAGGTTCTCAGCTGGAGGTACTTTCCAAGGCAGTGTCACTTGGTAGCGTCCACTGCTGAACTCAATGGTGTTGCTGAACTTCTGTAAGGCAACGTCGTCGTCCTTGACAATTGGGCAGTCAGTTACGCCGATGGACTCTAGTCTCATGTATTTGTCAAAGTCGTCTATTGGTGGATCTTCTTTGGAGTTGCCGACGATGATCGTGTACGCATTGCTGATGGTGCCAGGCTGGTGTACGCTCTGCACAGGCGTCCCACTAACAGTCAGGCCAAGCTTGGTTGGAATCAAGTAGAAACCACTGGGCAGCTGCTGCTTCTGCTGCTTGTCGTCGATGAGATCCCAGAAGTAGTTGGAACCCAGCAGAATATCAGGCTCAATTTGTTCGACGCTGGAGCTGATGCAGTCGGCCAGGTGACCACAGGGATGCTGCTGCAGAGCTTGTAGGTCTTCTTCGCTGAGAGTGCAGCGTTTCAGCGAACTGGTCAAGTGCTGCATCGTGTTTGCCTGGAGCTGCATTTCACTGCCGTCGTTCAGATGCAGCAAGAGAGGCACTACCGCAGAGTGGCGCACTTCTGGATTGTCCGAAGCAAATGTGTTGAGATGCAGAACCTCTTGTCGCAGTGGGAGAAGCTCTAGGCTGTCCGCCATACGCTGGGTGATGTAGGACTTCTCACTTCCGCAGTCTAGGAAGACGTTGGCTAGTCTTTGCTGATGCGGCAAGTTAGGGTTGCTGACGACAGTTTTTGCTGTGAGTAGAAAGGTCGTCTTTGGCCTTGAGTTGACGGCAACTGCCGGAGTTGCTGTCGCAGATAAACTGGGAACATTGCAAACTGTATTGTGAACCTCCTCTAGGTGAACACTGTTTACACTCTCCTTTACTGGTGTTTCGGTAGACTGCTGGAAGTAAGTACGAGTTGGCTGGAAACTACTGTTGTTGCCACGACGCTGTTGCTGGGATTGCTGGCTTCCTCGAGCCCGCAAAGCTTGGCTGGTAGTGTCGAAGAGAGTGGGGCACAACATTCTGCTGTGTTGGCCCTCAGCGTTACAGTGTGCGCAGCGACGGTTGGGTTGCTGGCACGTTCTCCCGTGGCAGCCCTCTTTGATGCATTTGAAGCAGCGATTTAGCTCTTGCAGTTTCTGTCTTCTGGCTTGCAGCGTTGGGTAGACTGGACACGTGTCGTTGAAGTGCGGGCCCTGACACAGCACGCATGGCGACGGCGGCTGGTTAGAGGAGGGCACGGCGCGTCCTCGGTTGGGTCGAGAACCGCCTCTGGTAGCAGTGGCTCTGCTTTGGAATCTGTTGCTGGACGCAATTGCAAACGTGTCCGTTGTGGATCGCGGAGTCCATTCACTGGCTGGATGCCTTGGAAACCGCTCAAACATCTGGCCTTGGTTGGGCCGTTGCCGTTGCAGCTGCTGAGCTGGGGGCTGGAAGCGAGTGGGTCGCTGGAAGCGACTTGGACCACTGCCGAAGCTCACTGGATTGTGAGTGACTGGCTTTCTTGAGGAAATGAAAGTCATTCTGTTGACGCGCTCCTGGAGGTCAAGAAACTTGTTCAGGGCTTGTCTGATGCTCCTGACAGTCCAGTTTGGTTCACCTTCTGGCTTGTACTGCTCTTCCAGTTTTGCAACGGTTTCGGCTGGAAGTTTCTCAATGATCGTGCCGAGAAGGGACTGCTGCTCCACGTTCTCTCCACTGGCTTCTAGTTGACGCAGGCTCTTCTCGAGGCAATCGACTAGCCGACGCAGCTCGCTGGCATGGGGCGCGCGCGCGGGGGGAAGCTTACGTAGCTCCGCATACAGTAAGTCCCGAATAAGCGATGCATCCCCGAACCTGCCCTGCAGAATGTCCACCGCTTGCGTGTAGTTCTCGTTGGTGATGGTGATGCCGGTGATCGCCTGGAGAGCTGCTCCTTGGAGACGAGACGTCAGGTAGGTGAACTTCTGGATGTTGCTCAGGTCAGCAGAGTCGTGGATGCACTTGAACGTGTCCCAGAAGGTCGGCCAGGCCAGTGGATCGCCGCTGAAGCGTTGGATTTCCAGCTCAGGCAGCCGGAACTGTGGTCGTGGCGGCGCGGCCGTTGGCGCAGTCGTAGTCGGAGGCGCAGTCGGCGCCGTTCCGCCGCTCGCGGCGGCGCCTCCCGACGGCGAAGAAAGCGACGTCAGGTCACGGACGTGGCGGTCAATCTCGAGCTGGACAGTGTCGATGAGCGCCAGCTTCTCGAGAGCGGTGTCCATGATGACGACAAAGTCCGTCCGCTGGACGAACGCGTCGTAGATCTCGTCTTCCGCCGCGCGGGCTTCGGAGTCGGCTTGAAGAGCAATGAAGTCGCTCCAGGCCGAATTGCGCTGCTCGAGACTGGAGACGGCGCCAGCGATCCGAGTGCGCTCGTAGGTGAAGTTGTGCTGGAGTTCGCGGAGCGCCTGGAGCTGCTCGTCTGGAGGGAGCTGGGCGTCGACGAGAGGGCGCGGGATTTGGAGCTGGTCGCACAGGCCCTTCAGCCGTGCAGCGGTAGGGGCAATGGCTGACCGAATCGGGCCAGACATCCTCCACGCTTCGCCACTTTGCTGCTGCTGGCGCGTTGCCTTCTTATTCGGTTTACCCACACGTACCACAGGCCAACCGAGCCGCTGCGGCGCGCACGAAAAAGCAGACACGACGCGCCTGGCTGGCGCCAGCCGCCGGATATACGTGCATGACGCATACGTTGCGCCTAGCTGTTCTAAACTACGCTTGCGACTATGTTCTGCACTGGATACGATGTGTAGCTGTATGTATCGCGTAGCGACAGGGCGCGGGCAGAGCCTTTGTTCAACACGAGCACCTCCGTCAGCGACTCAGCGGCCCCTGCAGGCAGCGCGAGAGAGAGCTGGCTGAGCGCCTCGCTCAAGGATCTGCAACGCTGGTGGAGCCAAGCGAATGAGGCTCTCTCGGCGATCGGCGACTGGCTGACGCAGGGCTGGCTGCGCGGCGCTCTCATCGCGCTCATTGTGGTCGCTCTCACGATCGCGTGCATCTTCATAACGATCGCTGTCCTCCCCCATGTACTGCCCCTGCTCGTCCGTTGCATCACGCTCTCCATGTGGCGTCGATGCAAGCGCAAGGCCAACTAGAACACCAATTCGGGCGGGAGTGTCGCTACGCGATAGCTAGAGCTACACATCGTATCCAGTGCAGAACATAGTCGCAAGCGTAGCTTAGAACAGCTAGGCGCAACGTTTGCGTCATGCACGTATATCCGGCGGCTGGCGCCAGCCAGGCGCGTCGTGTCTGCTTTTTCGTGCGCGCCGCAGCGGCTCTGTTGGCCTGTGGTACGTGTGGGTAAACCGAATAAGAAGGCAACGCGCCAGCATCAGCAAACTTAGTCCTATCCTTAACGCTGCGTTTTTTTTTTAGATTTGACACAGAAATTTTGCTCCCAGACACAGAAATGTTCCTCCCAGTTTGGGCCGTATCCTTAAGCATGTGTTTTCCCAGAAATTTTGCTCAAGGACCCAGAAATTTTGCTCCCATACACAGAAATGCTCCTCCCAGATTGGGCCCCATCCCCAAGCACGCGCCCCCCCCCCCCCAGAAATCCTGCCTGGGGACACAAGAATTTTGCTCAAGGACCCAGAAATATTAAATGTTTTTTTTTAGAATAAATCGGATCTATTCAGAATCTTCCAGAAAACGGATCTATTCAATTTTGAAGTGGTTCGTTATGCATACATGGACAGTAATGTTCCAAGCAATTTGCATAAAGGCATTCTAATCAGTCAGGTGATTAGGATGGGTAGAATTTCAAGTTACCCTGAAGCTTTCTATAAACGGGCAAGGGATATTCTTGTAACCTTCTCTGGAAGGGGTTTTCCGACGGAATTTTTGGTTGCTTCCCTTCTAACTTTTGCATCGCGCTATGGTGCCCTCTGGGGTTCTTTGTGTGCCAGCAACTCTAAGTCTCCGTGATCCGTCTCTCTAAGTCTCCGTCTCCTTAAGTACATCCAAAAGTTAGTCTCGGATGCAAACTCACAACTCCAATAACTTTGTTCTGACTATGGCCAGTAGAAATCCAATGGTTGACTTTTAATGCCCTTTAAGCAAATATTTAGTTTAGTTTACAGTAATTGAAACGCAATTTAAATATGCCTTCTCATGCGTGTCTACCTTGGATATGGTTGGTAGTGTCCGTTCTGCTACTGCCAGCTTATCGGTCTACAAAACTCGCTTAACAGAATTTGCCAAGAAGTTAGGTGGCTGACCTTGGGAACTCAGCACACCCACACTCAAAACGGCACAGGTGTCTTCTCCAACATAATTTTCTTTCTGGTTTGGGTTTTTTTGAGATTGCTATTTGAGCTCCAATTTGTTTTACAATACCAGATGGGGCCCACGTCTAGGTACACTGTCTACTCTACTGCTTCCAGTCCCACTGCAGCGGTTCGGCCTTTGCCCTACGTCTCATGTTCCCCCTCAAGGATTTCTACCACTACGTGGGCGGTCAATTCATCTGGATGCTTTGGATATTGGTAACCGGACCACGCGCGTACGTATCTGATCCACAGGGCTCGTTCTGACGAGGGCCCCCCTGTGGACAGCCAATTCTTGTCAACGGTAGGGCCCGAAACAAGAATTGGCTCTGCCAGGCGGGAAATAATCGTTATTTACTTTGCTAATTTATTTTAATTTTTTAGGCTTGCAATGCAATATAGGGCCTGCAATATTGAGCAGTTGGACGCGCCGGGCCGGGCCGGGCCTGGATTTTGAGGGCCGGGACTGTAATGCAATATTGAGCAGCAGCGGGCCGGGACGGGCCGGACTATCTGGCGGGCCGGGCCGGGCCGAGATGTGCAGGCCCGTGCTCATCCCTAGTAGCTACAATGTACATGGGTATAGATAAAATGTCACCTTGTGGTATACCTATTCAATTTCTCAGGACGAACCATACTATAGCACAGGCACTCGCACTTTCGGAACATTGTGCATATCATTCAACATCAATGATCAGCTCCATCGACTCTGATGATCTTGTGCCTCTTAGTTCGACGCATCCGACTATCATCATGCAGAGCGTCTCAAAGTGATTTGTGATTTCAATTACCTATGCTTGTAGTTGCACACTTCCTGAAAGCTGAACGTTAACTCACTGCCAGCAAAATCAAAGCTGCGAACAGACAGCTCGATGCGAGAAATCCAAAAAAGTCCAGCGTTGTCATGCCAAGAACTGGTCCGATAAAGCCCCTAAAATGTCTCTTGTTTTGTTCAGGCAGTGTTGCGTACCACTAAAGCTGATTCACAATTAACGGTCTCGCATCGGTCTCGGTCTCGGTTTTTGCTGTTTGGCACGGGACGACCGAGACGCGACCGAGAGAAAGACCGTTGATTGTGAAACAGCCCCTAAGGAGTTTGCCAATACCCAAGCAGCACTGCAGTGAGGGCGACATTGACTACTGTTGCTACTGTTCGAATTGAACCGCCGTACCGCCGCATTCTGAAAATTGAAAGCGCGCTTTTTGATAAATCGGATTATTGAGTTGAGTACCCACCCACACCCAAGGCACCCACGTTGTGAAGTAGTGCAACGACAGAGTGATAGTGGACACCCGAGCGAAGCCTTGCGTTGCGCCAAATCCAACCAAGCCAATGGTGATGAGCGTAACATCGCTGCAATTCAGTGTAAAATTAGCTAGTAATTAAGCGAATTAATTGGCTGACTGTTGTCACCTGACTCCAACGAGCACCGCAAAAGGTACGGAAGCCAAGCTGACCACCACTAGCGTAATCATCTCTGATCGTCTCGTGACGCGGTCACTAAGCAAGCCAAAAATTGGACAGCAGAGAGTGGTCACAAATGACCTCAGGCCTACCAATACACCGACAGTAACCGCTTGTAAATGGAACTGCAACGCCACGGTGCGCGTTTGCACATAATGACTTGCTAACACGCATCAAGACGCACGCACGCACGCACGCACGCACGCGCGCACGCACGAAGGCACGCACGCGCGCGCGCACGCACGCACGCACGCACCGTAAATTCTCCAATAGTGCCCCAGGTAGGCAAAGGTTCAAACAGTATAGTACCCCGGGGTACTATTGGACAATATGTGGTATGTTGCGCTCGAACCTCTCGCAGATGTGGCTCTAAACCAGTCATGAAGAAGCCTTCGGCTGCGCTAACGACCACTATCAACAGCAGAACGGGAAGGGCGACTTTGTCAGTGATGACTTCTTTTTGATTGAGATACCTATATGATCCAATTTGACACAGTTGCGCTTCAGTGTGTTGCGGGCATTGAACCTTTGAATGACAGGTGCTTCCTGAGGGGCGTCTTGCGATTGCGTTGGTACTTCTGAAACGCGGCAGTGTAACGTTTTGACTTCTGAGTGGCTTTGTAGAGTGTCCATACCACTCTTCTGAACAGCCAACGCTGCAAAAATTGATGTGATTAGAAGAACCACGGCGAATGCAAGGCCTGGCGCTTGATAGCCCCAATACTGAATGGCAAGTGACCATGTGCGTGCAATGGCCATGTATTGAATGTAGAGTTGGGCGCGTATTTTTTCAAACGTATTTTTTCAAAAAAATACACGTATTTTTTTGAAAAAGTACGTTGCCGCCTGTATCTTATGTCGTAGTCGTAGTCGTAATCGTAAGGTCACAGTTGTAAGTCGAAGTCGTAAACCTGTATTTTGTTGAATCAGCCAGCAATCGATAATAAAACATTTGTTGTTAATCAATGTACCTTACATTGAACAGCATTTTGTGAGTTGTGTGGCGGGTAAATTTCCCAAAAGACGATTTGTTTTACATCACATTATCCTTACGACGCTTAGGTTTTGCTTACAGTAGGTTTTGGATGCAGCGGACACGGACCCAACAATTGATTCTGCTAGCTTTTGCTATTGCTAGCTCTTCTTCACGCCCTCAATTTCTGTGTCGCGCCCTGTGTCGCGTTCTTAGCTCACTTTGTTGGGTGCCAAATCTCCTGGTCACTCATTACTCCGCTTACGCACCACTCACCCACACACTCACCTCTCACACACACGTACGCACACACACTCCTACACGTCCGCTTGCGTGCTTGCGCAGTTTTACAACATTCAGCGTTCGTATGCACCGATTTCTAAGCTTTGGACACTTCGCTGATGGCTTACTATGATGTATGGTACATGTACATACATGCTCCAAAAATATACAAAAGATACGTATTTTTTCAAAAAAATACCGTATTTTTTCAAAAAAATACGTCGGTCCAACGTCAAAACGTATTTTTCCCAACTCTAATTGAATGCACCTAGCACACAGTACTCCATAACAGGTGCGTAAACAGATTGCAATCTATAGATTGTAAGCACGTTGTGTGTGCGTGCGTGCGTGCGTGCGTGCGTGAGACCACCGGGGTTAAGACACTGTACCACCGGGTACTGTGTATGAATTAGCAAATTTACGGTTTTCGTTTGTCGTTACACGTTTCCACGTACCTGATAAAGCCACGCACCCAGAATTGGCCCAAACGATACGCCTAGTCCAGAGTTCATTTGTATGAGTGCCTAAAAGCCACAGGAACTAATTTTGATATCATGTTGCGCAACGTTAATTACACTGCGGTACAGTGACAAATCCAGTGTGTCTCGGCTGTTGGTGTAATGCGTTGGCCCTCGCGTGCGCTAAAAATGCCGACTCGAAGAAAGCTTGAGATGCGCGAAAAACGAAGGAGGCAGCCAGAAAGAGATAGTTGTTCGCAAAAAGGTCCGCGAACCTGGATCGGACAATTTAAACGCAAATTAAGTTCGGAAATTCAGAATTCTCACAGCACCCAAACAGTGCGGATGAGACTCCAGTTAGCGTTAGGCCGCCGCCAACGCATACTCTTGGTCCGCCAGCGATGTTGGGCTGAAGGAATGTTGATATGATAACGCACGTGTGCACATATACACAGGCACAATGTTTGCGCAGTTGGGCTAAGGCGTTGGTTCCAAACCGCAAGGTGCGGGGTTCAATTCTCAGCGTGCCAAGACTGCCAAAAAACAGTAACCGCCTTGCGCAAGGGGCTAACGCAAAAACTGTGTCCCCTGATCGCTGTTCTCATTGTGACGATCGGTCTTGTAGAAGGCAGAGGTAACCAAGGATCCACGTGGTCCCCCTCTTCCCTGAGACTTCGGTCTCGAAACTCCAAAAAAATGCATGTTCCTAGCAGTGTTAAACTTGAGGGGTACATGTACTTGCATACATACCGTAAATCCTCCAATACAACACCCCCTCCAATAGTGCACCTGGGTATGGCAATGTTTAAATAATAGAGCCCCCCTCCAATAGTGCCCCCCGGGGGTAAGGGGTATGTTGTGCCATGTGCCTTTTATGAGCAAAAATATAGTGGTCGTGTATACATTTATATCGTGTATAAATAACCAATAATTGTACGTTTCAGCAACTATTAACGGTAAATCAACCATTAAACGTTTCAAAAGTGATCAAAATCACCGAAAAATCGGCAATTTTGACAGCAAAACTAGCATTGCCATTCAAAATTTTTAGGTTGAAATAATAGAAGCCCCCACCCCCTCCAATAGTGCCCCCCGGGGTAAGGAGAGGTTGAAAAAATAGTGCCCCGGGAACACTATTGGAGGATTTACGGTATGTAGACCTATGTATGAAGACTGAATAGAACAAAGCGCACATGAGCACTGAAGAACGGAACGGCCAACATGGTGACCAACTCATGACAACTGTAGATCGCCCCGACGAGTGAGTTTGGAAGACCCCTTTGCGCTGCCTAAAGCACACTAGAATAGTTCTTTTTCTTTGGCTAATAATTTGTGCCTACCACAGCAGGAAAGAATGGCGAAATTAGCGAAAATGCGACGGTGTTGAAACCGCTGGCGAGAGACAATACGCCAACCAAAACCCAGCGTTTGATCTGGAATGAACGCCGGACACACCCATTGGTAGAGCAAGGCTTGGGCGATTTAAAAAAAAATCAAATTGTCGTAAAAGTGTTGACGAAGTGGCGCAAACAAGTACAGGTAGTTCGTAGTGGTACTGCAACAAAGTATCAGTCTAGATTAGACTGTACATACATATAAGCAACCATAATTTGCAGAACTGCACTTTCCTTGCATAAACAGCTGCTAAAGTGCGCTTTAAAATCTTTCAGTGGCTTGTGTGTGGTCATTGACACTCCACTAGTCTCAAAGTATTTTTGGGACACTGATGTAGTGGCCTACCAAAAGGTCCCTGAAAATCATCAGAAATAAAAATACCTAGCTCCGTGAGCATTGAACCACTGTCGTGTCAGTTTCAGAAATGACCAACGTTATTTTTAGGTCTCGTTCCAGCCAAGTTCAAGCATGCAAATGTGGCGTTCTAGGTGGCACATAAAACCCAGGCGATACATGCCCAGAATTCGCCATAAATGGTGCTGAAACGTGATTAGAACTTGATAGGAATGAAACTTAGACACTGACGAGAACACCACAGGATGAAACGGTGCATTCTTGATGTGTTGCTCTCACGTTCTGAGCGTTTGAGAATATGGTGTGAACGTGAAACGATCTCTTGAGAATGTGAAACTGTACGAGTTTTGTTACTATCTGAACATGTTCTGGTGCATATTATTAGGAACATGACTGAATGTGACCATTTTATTGTGAACGAGAGAAAACCGTGACATTTACGATTCTGGTATGCAAAAGGTGCGAATCTGACTAGAAAACAGCACATGCTGAGTTGAGTGGAAAAATGGCTGGAACTTGAAAAAAACGTTTACAGTACACAAGAAAACAGTTGCTGTTTAGACAGGAGTAGTTGTACGTATACATTACATAGTTGCTGTTTAGACAGGAGTAGTTGTATGTGGCGCCAATTCGAATGTTTGTTATTGTTTATTTGTTTCTAATTTCGCGGCGTAATCTACTGACTTGAAGCGATGGCAGAGCAAGAACGGCTGGGAGACAACGCGGCAGACGGCGCGGCTACTGAAAACGTGATTCATGAATTGGACAGCGACGCTGAGGAGGCTACCGCGGCGGCGAGTGAGAATTTTTTTTTTCGCGAATTTGCTGCAACATTTTGCACGTGTCTCTTCCTTTTAAGATCAAAGCAGTCGCTCAATAGAGGGTGACGTCCTAAATGACATACTCAATGCAATTGATCGTTCGACTGGGGAATTTGACTTGAATCTGGAATACTTTATGAATGTGGAATTGCCTGGTAAGGAGGATGAATAGGGATGAGGTACCGTGCACGTGTGCATGACTGATAGTGACGCATGACAGATGTAAATGGTCACACATTTTTAATGTTGAAGCTGAGTCGCCCGAGTCACCCGACGCTCCTACATCTACTGACGCCAAAAATGGCGAGAACGTGGGCGTCGAGAGCACTGCCAAGAGTTCTACTGGCGAAATGGGCGAGAACGTGACGCGAGCTGGCGACAACACCGAGGGGCATGGTGAGAACGCGACGGCTTCTGAATTTGTCGACGAAGCGGACACTGGAGGCAGTGGAGGTGGTGAGAACATGTGCTGCGTCTGTAGCATTACATGCAAACGGTGATGCCACTTTCAGAGTGGCAACCGTTTGGGGATGGATTTGTGCAGGGCGAAATTAGACTGCACAAGAACCTGAAAAAAACAACTGAGGATGACTTCAACATTCCTGCATGTCTTGTTGAGAACAAGGACGAGTCGCGGCAGCGAATGTTGGAGGTGTCCGCATATCTATCTGTTTGCTTTGACTGTTCATGAGTAAATGTATGGACATGTTTAGGTGTTGGCGCGCACTGGAGAGGAGCTTGGTTGGACGCCATGCACGTTTGGTGCTGAGGTGATGGCGTGGGATTTCTCGACAGACTGGGGTTGCACTGGAGCTGGTCGCCAGGTGAAGGGGACACTGCTGGCTGAGTTCAGGACCAGCGCCATCCACCTGCTCGGGGTGAAGATGTTCGGCGAAATTGTTGGTCACATTCCAGTTTTGTTCTTAAGTGTAATTGTCACTTACTGCCCGTATTTGCAGTGGTGGTTTTCCCCCCGAACAAGTTTACGGCGACACAAAAGGGGGCAAGGAGCATGGTCGCAGTCGTGGCACTGGTGTGGCGGGACTGCGCGCCGCTCTCTCACACCACCAAATGAGTGGTCGGTCTGCCAAGATTCGGAATGGCAAGAAAGTGATGATCATCTTGGCTGATGGAGAACACGGTATGATATGTCAGTGTCATGTTCTGCATCAACGTGTGACTGTGTGTCAACTGACACACAGGTAGAATTCTGTTGAGCTGAACATTTGACTGCAGGCATTCTCGGATGTGAGTGTGAGCACCTGACCACCCCTCTCGTCGACGTCGACAAGTCGACTGCTACGTGGGTGTCGGTCGACGACGTGGTGGAGGTCTTCGACCGGAACGGCCGACTGCTTTGCACTCGCGAGTCCGTGTTGGCAAAATTTTACTTGTTGTACGCAAACCACGCACATGCCCTCATTGTTAGCACTCCTCGGTCAAAGGTGCGTGCTGCTCTGGCACCGAGGCGAAGCGGCAAGGTGAAGCGGGCGCTGGACGTGACTTTCGCAAGCATGAACAAGCCCAAAAAAAGGTAGGCTTCTTCATGTCCATTTCTGATGGGATTAGGTATGCAGTTCATGTCAAGTTCTGCCAGGAACATGTATGCAGTTCGTGTCAAGTTCCAGCAGAAATTGGTAGTCACTTTCCAGACGTACGGCGAGTGGCATGGCACCGAAGAAGCCTAAGCGCAGCCGCTGTCAAGTTGCTCCCCTTGAGACTAGCACCCCTGGGCGCCATGCACAGTACGATTGTCCTGTCCATGGAATGTAATGGAATGGAATGCTCGCTGCACAGTTGCTTACATCGCGAGATATTTTAGGCTTTTGGAAGAGGAAGAGGACGAGGTGCTCGCCTCATCTCCAGCGGCACATGTCGTTGTCGGTGATGCCCAGCAGCGCTCCACGATGAGAAAGAAGGAGGAGAAGGACGCCTCACCTGCACGGTGCACCGCGGAGGAGATGATGGCCGCCTTCGAGAAGATCGCCGAGCGCGGTTCTGTTGCCGAGTGTACGAGCAGTCTCATGCACGGCAACAAGGATGCTGACAACTTCATCAGCGAGACGCTTGGGGGTTATTGTAGTTTTTTTGTTTGTTTTGTCATGTTCTGTGCATCCCATCAATCAACACCACGTGCAGTGCTGTCTACACGAAAAATTCCTTGTTGTGTCCCGTTCTCATGATTTTATTTTCTTTTCAGAGACAAGGCAGGAATACGACACCCGACACGTGCACGCCCGTCGCTTCGACGCAGTCCTCATTGCGAATGCGATGAGGACCATGGACCATCGCATGAAAAGTCTTGAGGATGCCGTTCAGCAGAACACCGTCTCGGTGGTCACGTTGCTGGCGCATCAACAGGGCAGCGTCAGTGCCAGCAACTGGGACACCTTCAAGACGACAGCAACAGCACTGTTCGGCCGAGAGTCAGGAAAAATAGTGGCACTGGCAGGTGCGGCTGTCACTTTACACATCGAGCATGTTCTAAGTACAATGAGTGCTTAGAGCGGACGTATCGGCACAAGTGGGCAGCGGACCAGCAGCGCGTCACGGCCGGCGCTTCCCCTGCTGAGCCCTCTCAACTTGCGCCCGCGCCGACATCGCCAGCCGAGGCCGCAGTCAAGAGTCCAGAACCTGCCAAGGACGGCGCGAGCAGGGAGTTCAATAGAGTCAAGGCATCGTCTCAACTGGGGTGCGCGTCCCCTGGACAATTCGTGTTTGGAAATGTTGTACAACAGTGCACTTGCAGGGACGCGCTTCCTGCTGCGTCGGCGAAGCTGTTTTCAGTAGCTGAGACAGCTGCTGCTGCCGCAGCCGCCCCCGTGCCGGTGGAAGGTGGCGCAAACGTGCAGCAGCCGCCGGTGACTCCAATGCAGAGCCGACTGCTGGAACGCGATGACGGTTCGTGCTAAACCGGACTTGTTCCTTTCACGTCACGTTCACATTCAGTTGACAAGATCAGCGTGAACGAACAGACTGGAGGAGACTGTGAGCAGCAGCCACAAACGGACTCGAGCAGGTGCTATGCACAAAATATACAGTAGCAAACATTTGCCTCACTGAGTGGCAACTCCATGCTCAGATCTGTCACCGACATTCTGCCGAAACGCCAGATACACTCAAAAGAGGAGGTAGTCGAGGCGTTCTGTGTCGGCTACGACATTGAGTGGGCCCCATTCACCTGGTCCGGGCGTCTGCGCAACAATCAATACCTGTGCTCGACACCCGACAGCAACGGCGACTCGGACGGGCTAGTGGTGGCGACCGTGACCAAACAGGTTCGTGCGTGCAGACACTCTACAACCTTAGTTGACTTTCATCGTGTTCCGCTCATGTTCTCGGTTCATGTTCATGTTCATGTCGGTGTCACGTTCCGTCGTTTTTTGATGCAGGCGCACAAGGGGGCCACAAAGCTGGACGTTCCAACCGAGGGAGCGCCTGGGTTCAGAGCGTTCATGTCATTCAAAGGAACGTCTCTCGAAGATGACCTCGACGTGCGCCTGCTGAACAAGTACATCTGCTACGGCATTAACGACACAGGTGTGGCTTGTCAATGTGAAATTGGCAGCATTTCAACGCGTTTGAAAACGCAACTTTTTAGGCGCGAACGCGCTGTTCTTGCGCATGTCAACTGGGGATGTGCGCGCTGTGTTGTTCTATGACCGCGTGCCGGTGTTCAGTCCCTCCTTTGTGCAGACGAGTCTGCAGACATGTAGAAAAGGGGAGAACGTGGTCGACAAGGTACGTGCGGCATTCGCCTTTGTATTGTTACATACTGCGCCACATTAATTTACACAGGCACGCCATCTGGCGCTCTGTCTTTGGAACGCGTGCCGTGAGAACGTGGACTGCAAGCGCATCTTTCTGGTCCTGGACGGGAACGTGTGCGTCGGTGAGCTTCGTAGAGCGATGTTGTACTGTACTCAAGCACCTGACTGTGCGTAGCGGTACTTGCAGAGAGCGGGGCTGTGTACAAAGTGCTCGTCCGCAACAAGGACCATCTCAGCAAGATCGGGATAGTCCACCACAACCTTTGGCCAGAGCCGCTCGCGACCATGTTCCGTCGCTTGTGCGACACGTTCCAGTTGTTGGACTTCGACAAAGTACGTCGCCCTCTGACCATGTTCTTGACACCTGCACATTCTGTTCACGTTCCTATTGCACTGTCTGTTGCAGGACGTGCTGCTGCGCATCGCGTACAATGTGAAGGAGCTTCACGCACGCATGACGCGTCGCTCCAAGGGTGGCACGCCCGGGAAACCGGCTGGCAAGAAGTGAATCGTTCCGCTTGGCCTGGCTTGCCGTGCCTCTTTGTCGAGCTTGCCGTGCCGCAATGTGACCCACTTTTTCGCTCATTGAACTTGCGCAGCGCTTTGTGTGTCGCTTGGGCGTGCTGCTCTGAGATTCTCACCTCACTCTTTCTCACCTCCCTGCCTCAGCCTGCATGCACGCTACTGCCTCACGCGCCTCTACACCTCTACCCTCTGCATGCATGCCGCGTAACCGCTGACAAAGTGTCTGTGTAAACCCAGCGCCGCTCATTGCTAGCTGACTGGTGGCCGCGTACGGGCAGTAAAGCTGCGTTTGTGGAGAACGCGTCGTTCTGTCCACAACTGACTATATGTCGTCGCGTTCACAGGAACATGACGGGCGTGCGCATATCCAGCTGGAACGGCTACCTGTCAGCGAATGAAGATGCCAACGTCGACGACGCGTGGGCCATTGTCAGCAGGAACTCTGCATTGAGCGCTACAGGTATGCTCGAGTCACCTCTTTTGTGGGCGCTTGCCATTTAAGTACGTTTCATACTTTTAGGAGTCGAGTTCCGTACAGTGCTCTACAACAATGGTCTCACAAGGTGCCTCGCTGTGTCTCGCGTTCCTGTCAAGTTCACAGCGATCGAAGAAGCGTCAATGCTGTCAGCGGGGGCTGCCGCGTACATGAGGAGTCAGCGCGCTGACAAAGCTACGTTCTTGTGTGTTAGTGCGCGTCACACCACACCAGTGTGTGCATGTTGCAGAAAGCTGCGTGCGCAGCTTCGATGCTCCCCAGTCGCGCTTCGTGGCATTCGCCCTTGCAGGGTTGGACGTTGTCAGCCAATCGTCGCCAGTGCCCATGGAGGAATTGCAGCTACACACCCAGTATGGCGAGGTTATCTCAGGTGCACATGCTTATTTGTGTCACATCCGAATGCCACAACATTGGCGTTTGTTTGCACCAGACAAAAGGGCTTTCTTTCAAGTTCTGCTGGGCGTGCATGGGCGAGCGACCGGACCTTCTGAGTTCCTGACACACGCGAACTGGCCTCAACCGATGCGACATACGTTTGCAAGGGCCGTGCAGTTGTATGGCTGTCCGCCTTTCGATGAGGTTCGTTTCGCGAACGCGCCAAGCGTTGGCGTCATGTTCTACGTGTTCTCTTTAGGACTCTCTACTGTCCATGTGCGAGCGTGTGTGTAACGGCGTCTTGGAGAACCACGCGCAATTCTCAACCCGCGTTCTCAACTGACACAGCCGCCTCACCCCCACCCCGACACGCTTCAGACAAGTCGGCTGCACGCCCGCAGGCCCGCCCGCCCGTCCGTCCGTCCGTCCTTCTCTGCGTATCTGTTTGCTCCATTCCGTTCTCGTTCTCATGCTCCTCTCCCGCCGCGTCGAACAATCTGTACCCACAACCACCCGCACGGTGCGCACCTCCCCGCTGTTCCCCACTGATCATTGATCTTTGCTGGCAAAGGCGAGCCACAGGGGGCGCGTGGGGACGCGCGCGTGGGGACGCGCGCGTGGGGACGCGCGCGTGGGGACGCTCGTTATTCTGGGCCGAATAAAACGATCGTGACACTGCCGACAGGGTCATTGTTCGCTACTCGTTGCCGCTACCGCTCGTTCCGTTTACGACCGGACGACTGCCCTTGTCTGCCAGGCGCCATTGTGTTCACCGTCTCAACGCTTTCTTCGTCATGGATACCGGCGGCGGCGACAGGCTCAAGAAGAAGAAGGATAGACCCAAGTTGAGAGCGAAAGTGGCTGGTGCGAAACTTTCACTGTAATCCCATCATCTCGCGTCACATGGAGCCTGAATGCGTCACAATCATTTCAGCTCTGACCAGCTTCGCGGAGGCGCTGCTCGGCGCCAAACTCGACAGCAACATGTCGAGCAGACAGGTGCTGGAGATGGTCGGCAAGACGCTGAACTCAAAGACGAATTCGTCGTCGTCAGCGACGTCGGGCGAGTTCCCTCCGCACTTCTGGGACACGGCAAAGATTCGTCCCAATGCCGACGGCAGCGTCGACATTCAGGAACTCGACGAATGTGCGAAACTGATGAATGAGTATTGCAGCGCCCCCCCCCCCCCCTCCATCATGTTCTTGTCACGTCGCAGGTTCCACCGCGGCGGAAGTGATGAGGACCCTGAAGCTGAAGCGCGAGGACTGTGAGGGGCACGGTGTGTCTGAGTACACCCAAGCGGAGCGAGCGTACAAGCAGCTCGTCATCACGGGATCGACAGAGATCCCAGACAACTGGCTGGAAGTCTGCTCGGCCAACTTCGCCGTGCAAGCTCGCCGGTGTGTACTTGTCACGTTCCTGCATATGTCTGTTACGGTGTCGCGTGTGCGTGTGTGCACCTACAGGTACGAGCGTTGGGTCGCGGCAGGGAGGCCGGTCGGCTTCGAACTGGAGCGCGAGTTCTCGTCGACGATCAACATCGCTGCCTACCGCATGCACACGCTCATCGCCTGGCTGCGCGACGTGGTGCGCCTGACGTGGACCATCTTCAATGGTCAGTTCCGTCATGTTCTAACCAGCCACGTCCCTTTCATGTTTTGTTCATGTTCTCAGTGCGCAAGGAGGCGTTTTACGACCCCGACACTGACGTCGCGCACGGGAAAATGACGGGCGTCAGACGAACGTCAAAGCTGAAGGCGTACACCGCCCGGGAGCTGGTGCAGCGGCAGCCCTCGCTCGTCCGTCTGGCCTTGCGCGCAGCCATGGACGACATGGACCTGCTCAACAGAGACAAGTACTCAGAGGTGAGACAAGGTTGAGACAACGTGCCCGTGAATGTTTTGTCATGTTCCCACACACACTACAGGCCACGGCACAAAAGGTGCTCCTCAAGTCTCTGCGCAGCATGCACGGCCTCGACCACACGGGCAAGCGGGCGCGAGAACACGACGAGAACGATGAGTACTACATGCAAGTCGTTCGACGCTCCATGGTGCTGCGGCCGCTGAACTTGGACAACTTCAGCAGCTCTGGTCGGTCCCTGCGTATTGTGATCCGCTCCTTCGTACTGCCCCTACGTCCCTGTATAGGCCTCAACCTCAGCAGCCGCGCCTGCACCCGCAAGGTGAAGGCGAGCGAGGAGGCCGAGGAACACGAGGTCGCAGCTGCGCAAGAGAAGCCGAAAAGACAGCGCCAACACCGGCATGAAGCGACGACGTGCGAGTCGCGCAAGCGACAGCGCGACACGTCTGCCAGCAAGTCGCCGCGCAAGCGCAGACGACGGGTGGAGAAGGCTCGCGCCGATGGCGAGGACGGTGGCGCGAATGCTGTGGACGAGCACGACGGAACGGAGGAGCCGGGACGAGGCTATGACGCCGTCAGGCAGCGGACCAGGACAGTTGCGGTGGTGCCCGTCAGAATGTAAACGTTCCTTGTTCCTGTCACTGTACAGTCATGTTCCCTTCCCGGACGGGCCATGTTATTATTGATGTATTCCCACCATAGACATGCCACGTTCTCTTTGACATACACCCCAAACGTAAAATTTCACCACCACATATGTCCAGCAACATTGCGAGAACGACTGCGCTGCTGAAAGCGTGCCTCGCTACTCCCAAGAAGTGTGTCGGGCGTGAACTGCTTGTTTGCTAGCTTGCATTAACGTCGAGCAACTGTTACAGGAAGAAGGCGTCACCCAAGAAGAATGCGGCGAAGCCTAGTGTCGCGTCGCAGAAGCCGCGCAGGGTGTCTCCTCGCGTCACGCCGCAGAAGCTGCGCAGGGCGTCTCCTCGCGTCACGCCGCAGAAGCCGATGAAAGAAGGCGCAGAGGTATTGCCTCCATTACCATGTGTTTGTAAGTGACTGGTTCAACGTAGCATTCACAACATTCAGCATGGCGGCGGCGCGGAAGACGGCGTGGAAGATGGCGTGGAAGGCGGCACCACTGTGAACAAGGCGCGGAACGCGACGTAAGCTGAACATTGGGTGTCCATTCTGCCCGCGGCACTGACACGTTCTCGTATTGAACGACACTGTCACCTTCTCATTTGGTATGCTCGCGTGACTTCCAGGCCACCCCCGCGCGACTGCTCGGTGGAAGAGGCAGAATCGCCACTCATCTTCTCTCCGGCAGTGGATGGCGAGCTGGCGCTGCTCTCGCGGCACTACTTGCCACAAGGAACCCAGAAGCCGAAGAAGACGGCCGCCCAAGACAAGAAGAAAGTCGGAAGCGCCAAGAGTGTCGCCTTCCAAGGAGCCCACGGAGGCATCGGCGTGGGCGTTGGCATCTTCGGCGTTGGTGGCGTGGGCGTCGGCGGTGGCGGGAGTGGGAGCGGCAGTGGCGGCCCCGCGAAACATCTGGACCTGTCGCCGAAGGCGAGAGACATCTTCAACGACTCGGACTGGAGCGGCCCGGACAGTCCAAGGGAGGAAAACTGTGTATGTGTTCTTGTACTCGTTCTTAATCTGCTATCCGTTCCTGTCGTGTTCCGTTGAATAGGTCGGCCAAGTCAAGCTCCGAAAGCTGGTCGAGAAGGCGCACCACGACGAGCGGCTGAAGACCAACGAACACAAGGTAGCTGTCGTCGTCAAGTTCTGCCAAGCCCAAGGGAACATCATCAAGAACGAGAACTTGAAGCTGCTGAAGCAAAGGGTGAGTGGCTGCCTTTGTGGTAAGCTTATGCTATACACACGAAACGTGTGTAAACAAATTTAGGCGCAACGCTCACTGGCCCGCTACCAAGACGAGACGGACCCGAATGTGCTGCCGAACGTGCCCATCGTCGAGCAGCGCCCGATCGAGTGACAGCTGATGCGCTGATGCACGCATTAGCTCGTTTCATTCAAGTTCTAGGACTTTTTTTTTGTCGCCGTTGTTTTAAAAGAAGTACACGTTGTCGCCTACAATGTCTCGGGAATGCTTGGAAGACAACGTATCTTGCATGCCCGGCTCAGAGTGTTACGTGCAGTTGTTGCAGTTGCACTTCCAGTTTTGTCATGTTCTCATAAAGCAGCATCCTAACCAGTTGTACAGTCAAACATGGATGGCGACGCTGGCAATGGTCTGGAGTGTACTACCTCGACTGACTCAGAACCACCAGGCAGCAGCAGCGACTCCGAATCTGACTCTTGTGATGCGTCGGACGCGCAGGACACTGTTAGCGTTCACCGCCCCGGAACGTCAAAGCGTGCTGCCGCGCCGGGTGAGCCGTCGCCACAGAATCTGACTAGAACATGATAAGTATGGGTATAGACCACCGTCAGAACATGAATAGAACGTGCTCTGAACGTAAATCAGATTCTGACTAGAACATGATAAGAATGGGTATAGACCACCATAAGAACATGAATAGAACTTGCTCTGAATGTCCCATTCGTCAGATTGTGACTGGAGCGTCTATTTATTTATTTATTTATTTGTGCCCAAAAGTATGCCATAACATTCACTTTGCAGCTGTGGGCACAAGCCGGCGCATGAAGAAACGTGCAGCCGGCACTGGCGCTGTTGGCCAGAAGCAAAAATTGTCACTACTCAGTGCAACCGGTTCGGATTCATTGGTAGTGCTTGACTATTCCACACCACCGAATACGTGGACAGAACCAATGAAGCGGAATGCCGCCCATGTTGATGGTGTGCAAAATTTACATGATGGCTTCTCCTGGACAGACCAGGAACCAAAATTGAAGGTTAACTCACAAGTGCGACCCCATGCACTTTCATGCTGTGACCAGGTTTTAGGCGAGACAGCCGTACACAGGCCCCCCGCCAGGCCCCTGCCTCTTCAAGAAGGACGCACCTGAAATTGAAATTTTTTTTCCATTGCACAATACGTATTGGCAGTTTGGCTTACTTTTTCAAATAAGTACGCCATGACAGCACTGGGCATCACAAGCAACAGTTTCGACCGCTATGATACAGCAGCCTACCTTGGAGCTGCCTTGCTTTTCTCAGTCTGCCCAGTTATTGATGTGAGGCATGCGACTGTCCCCACACCACCACAATCTGAACGTGACATGAACCCGTTCTTTTCAGCGGAAAATGCTTTGGTTCGACAAAGTGTGCAAGAACGAGTGGCTAATTGAAATGCTACCCTACAACAAATTTCTGAAGATTGAGCGCTTCTTGCGCTTCTATGATCCTGACGCTGCATCAATTTCTGGCGAGTCTAATCCCACTTCTCAGAATTACAACAGAAATTTCAAAGTGGAACCACTGGAAAAGGCGTTTAACATTGGATCACACCTGAATTACGTTCCATCAGTGCACATTGCCATTGATGAGAACGTGGTGTCGTCCAAAGGACGACACCCATTCAGGACCCACAATCCTGGCAAACCAGGTAGCAAGAGGTACGGCATCCGTACCTATGAACTGTCCAGTGAAGGCGGATACGTTAATCGGTTCGTGTCACTTTCTCATCTTGTTCGCCTTCTAGTGCCAGTGTTCCAACCGCAACATCCTTGTGTTAAGATCGCTGATGCACAATGTGAAACCGATGCGAACTGACAAAAAAGGTCGAATTTTCGCAAAAGTTTGGGAGCTGATTTTTGGCGAGGAACTGGTTGATGATGACATAGTCATCACCAACTATTCGTACGGTGACCAAGGACGAATTGTGCGTGTCACTGTCCATTTATGATCCTAACTTTCCAGAGGAAACGTTCCTCATAAAGATCTCTTTCAGCTGTTTGTAGACAACTACTATACTGATGTTATCACATTTGCGGCTCTTAGTGCTCGACGCACTGATGCTGTCGGCACTCTCCGCAAAGGCCGCTCGTTTCTACCTCAGCCGATACTGCTGTCCACCAAAACGCAGGTGCTGTTACGTCATGTTCGTATGTACCAATGTAACGTCACGTTCTTGAACAGTCTATTTGAGATTTAAATGTTACCTCATGTACAAGTCACGTTCTTTTAGTGCCGTGATTTCATCTTCGACAGAGGAGACAGCGTGTTTGCTTTTGCAAGTCAAGCTAATATGACGATCTGCAATTGGCTTGATAGCAAGCACTGCTTGCTATTGAGTACTCTGCCAAACATCACTAATGCTGTTGGAGAATGCAGACGAAAAACTGTTGACAAGGTGACAAAAAAGTACACTTTGAAAAGCCACACCCAACCACTTCTGTACAAGCTGTACTCCAAGCACATGTGAGAATATGTAATCACAGAAGTTACATGTCACATTAGGGTCATGTTCAGGGGGTATGTGGATCAAGGTGACCAACTTATGGACCATGTGAAAAGAGCGACCAAGCGAATTAAGTGGACCAAAAAGTTTTTCGACCATATTTTGGAACTGTGTTTCTTGAACACCTTTTGTATCAAAAAGGTCCTTTCGGACCAAAAGAACTACTCAATGGTGAAATTCAAGCGACAGCTGATGGAACAATTCATGCAGCTGACTCTATTGAAAGAGGTTCCCCATTTATTTTGATACAATGACATCACTGTTTCACTTTTCATCACTTTAGCCTGACCGCTGCCGAGTAAAGGCACTGACCAATTCGTCAGCACCCATCACTCTGACTGACCTTCTGAATGGTGGACACTCTCACGAGCTGCTCCCCAGAGATGGACAACAGAAAACTGGAAAACGCGGTCGCTGTGGTTACCACAGTGGAAAGGCCATCGTCCAGTTGCATCAACAGCCTCTGCAAACGAGAATGCATTGCACAGCGTGCAAAGTGCCACTGTGCTCTACCAATTGTTTCTTGATCTGGCACTCTAAGGTCGAGATTCGAAAATAGTGATCCTCACCCGTTCCTTTTTCTAGCCGTGTTCTGATTAATGCATGTACATACTCCGTGTACAGTGACAAATGTTGTCACGTTCGAGATGTGTGACTCGTCTGCATGTGTACACAGCGAGAATGAAGCGTAACACGTGGTTCGGTTGTTCGTGTTCATATTCCCATCGTGTTCAAACGCAGAAACGAGAACAACTCTGGAACACAACGAAACAACAAAAAAAATCAGTTTCGCGCATGTTCTTATATCCACATTCACACATACCATGTTCCAGTCAAGTTTAAGGAAATGAGCATTTTTGAACGAGGCGAGAACATGGTGAAAACATATGTGCACCAACGTACCCGGAACCGATCAATGGCGACTTAGAACTGAACGTGGTTCAAAACTGACAAAACGTGTCGATATGACCGTTTAATGCTCAGGGAGGTAGTAACTGTTTCTTTTCTTTAAAGCTTGGTCACCCAAGCCTGGCTAGAGCATACAGCACTCCTCATTCGCACCTCACTGCGGCTGTGGCTTCCACTTGGGATGAGCGGCCTGCTTTCTTCGTGGTTGTTGTCCGCCATGCATTTGCATGCACAGTGTCAACGAATGCAGTCCCAACGCATAAGAACTACACGGCGTCCCTACTAGTACGGAAAGTCAATAGTATGTCTCTATTCCTGTGTAATGCGCCGGTTCTTGACAGGTCGTAAGACGGCGGCCCCCCCCCCCCCCCTCCCCCAGTTGACCGCGCTCGCACAACTGTACAAGCGACTGTTGTTGGACGCACGTTGGACGCACGCACGCAAAGCTTCATGTTAAAAAAACCGAGATTCACTGTGTCAACCGTCAACATGGCGTCCACTTTGTGTCGAAGCCAGTGAGCAGGCTGTGTCGTCGACCTTTTCAGCTAGAGCAAGCCACCAGACGAGGGAAATCCGGAATCAAGGTCGTTGACACCTGACTGCACAAGTCAGGACACGTCAGCCCAGACTGTACAAGCGTCACGCTGTCAGACGCTGGCTGCCTCGATGTCTCTACTGGAACGGCTAAACGACTAAACGCTCATTGGCGCATGTCCAACCCTCAATCGCGAGACGGGCCTCGGCAATTTCTAGTTGGCTTTGTTTGGACCTTCCAGACACAAGAAAGTGAACATCTGTAAACCATAGGGCACGCAAAATGGCAGTTTTAGAGATCGATCTAAAAGGTTTATGGCGAGTAAACGGTTTTTACGACAATTCAAAACTCCTGGACACTTGTACGCCCGCGAAAGCGAAGCAAGCAACGCCTGCCATTTTCTGTGCGGCGACAAACGTTGTTTGGGTCACACGATCTCTCAGGATTTTATGCCATTACTTTGTCGTGAAAGTGAATGCTGTTTGCCATCGAGACATTCCATTGGTGCTTACGTTTTTCGTCACGCATTGACCACTCGTTCGCCCTTCATCGTGCGAAAGGCACTATGTTGTGTAAAGAGCCTTTGTGCTCATGGGTGTACATACAACTAGTGGAGTGCACGCACACATGCACACACACACACACACACACACGCACACACACACACACACGCGCGTGCGCGCGCGCGCGCAGGCGCGGCCAAACTCACAAAACTCTGCGCTGCTGAGTCGCACACAGAAACTGGCAAAAATGCCTACTACTGCAGCAAAAGATCACACCTTATCTTGGGATTGCTGCAATGGATTGGAAAACGAATACCACATTTGTAATCAGCATGGTCGATGTAGTACATGTAGTCAGCTCGCACGTGTAGGGTGTGCATTGACAATACTCTCTGCTGTTTTTTTTTGTTTCAAATTTCACCTATTCAGTCTATGTACATCTATCGTAAGTAACTGACGACTGATGCATTGTTAGCGCTTGGTGTCGCGTATATGTGTGCATGAACATATTTAGCAGAGCATCATCACGTGCGCACTTATATGCACGCACGTACGCACACACCACACACACACACACACACACACACACACACACACACTTTGCCCACGCGCGCGCGCGCGCAGGCGTGGGAAAACTCACAAAACTCTGCGCTGCTGAGTCGCACACGGAAACTGGCAACTACTACTACTGCAATGCCTATGTACTGCCTACTGCAATGCAATGCCTACTACTGTAGTAAAAGATCACACCTTATCTTGGGATTGCTGTAATGGATTGGAAAACGAATGCCAGATTTGTAATCAGCATGGTCGATGTAGTAAATGTAGCCAATGCACACCCTACACATGTTTTCCTTGGATCAAAGCACTCAAACGCGCAAAATTTTTGCCTGCGGCGATGTGGATCCCTTCCAACTCACGTTTGATTCGTAAGGGAGCTACAAAATCCCGTCATTTTTGTCTATTCCATAGTAGTGTAGATTGTGCAGTTAAAAATTGACCTTCTCCCCATTCTGTCAGAAAATCCTGGATCCGCCAGTGGCTACCTATGCAATGCATTGTAAGTATTGACGACTATTCCACACCTATGTATTAGCGACTTTGCATTTTACGACGCGCGTCTTATCGCTCAAAGCGCCTTAGCGCTACCAGCAGATCAGACAGATGTTGTTGTTGGATTTGGGGCGACGCTAGAAGGCCGTCAATGGCCCATATAGCCTACCCATGACGCCTTCCCGTCTACAGCCGTATGTATAATTAGCGGAAGACTTTCGGAGGAACGCCATCTGTAATCGAGGGCAGCGATGGCACGAGAAAATCCATGGAAAAGGAAGTCCTCGATCTAGTGGCGCCATCAAGAATCGAACCCAGGACCTTGCGCGCAAGAGGCCGGTTTTTCACCACTAGGCCATGCCGCTGCCCGATCAGACAGATGGCTGACTTTGCTGCAGAAGGTCTGCCTGCAGAGCCCACGAAATTCGCGGAACTGTTTGCTGTCAGCAAAACTTCCTCAGCTGACGGCGAGTTGAGCCGTTTCTTTGACACTGCCAAGCAGACTATGAACCTGGTCGCCTACTGGAAGACGGCCGGCGTCCGCTACGCCTGCCTCGCGTCCATCGCGAGGAATGTGCACGCGACGCCCGCCAGCTCGGCGCCCTCTCACTGGCGGATCTAGGATTTGCTGACAGAGGGGGGAGAAGGTCAATTTTTTTTCACTGCACAAACTACACTACTATGGAATACACAAAAATGTCGGGATTTTGTAGCTCCCTTACGAGTCAAACGGGAGTTGGAAGGGAACCACAGCGCCGCAGGCAAAAATTTTGCGGCTTTTGAGTGCCTTAAATCCAAGGAAAACGTAAAATTTCCCCTTGTGCTCGCTCTCCTTTCCTTCTTCTCCCCCTGATCTCTCCCCCTCCTTCCCCCCTAAAACTGAGCTGACAGGAGGGGGAGACCCCCCCTCTCCCCCCCGTCTGGATCCGCTAGTGCGCCCTCTGAGCGCCTCTTCTCGGCAAGCGGTCACCAAGCGGCGCGGCCGCCTGTCGGACAGCACTGTGAATTCGTTGGTCTTTCTCAACAGAACCGTGTGAACCGCCTGTCGAGCGCAATTGCATAGGCTATAAAATGGTTGTAAACTGCGATTCTGAGAGGTGGACGCGCCAGTTCGTTTAGTGAATCCCGCGAATTGGCATACGGCATCTCTACTTACAAATGCGCCGCGTGCACGGGTTTGTTTGTTTGTTTGTATGTATGTTTGTTTCGAGTAAACTCGCGAACCGCTTGACGTACGTATACGCGCGATGGCTCGATCGAATCCTCGCGACCCCGAGATGGTCATGGGCAAGGTCGATTTTTGATATGCAAATTCATACCGTAGTTACAACGCATTTTCAAATGTTGCAGCACAGATTAACACTACCAATCGAATTGCACATGGATGAATTGCACATCAAATGACTCGGCTCGACGTCACGAGTCATTTGCATATGCTCCCGCCTAATTATGCAAATGCATACTGTAAGTGTGGTACATTGGAAAATAGAAAATAAACTGTGCATTGATGAATTGCATATCAAATGACTCGGCTCGACGTCACGAGTCATTTGCATGTGCTCCCGCCTAATTATGCAAATGCATACTGTAAGTGTGGTACATTGTATCTTGCCTAATTGGAAAATGGTAAATGAACGGTGCATTGATGAATGGCATATCAAATGACTTGGCTAGATGTCACGAGTCATTTGCATGTGCTGCCGCATAATTATGCAAATGGATACTGTAAGTGTGGTACATTGTATCTTGCCTAATTGAAAAATGGCAAATGAACTGTGCATTGATGAATTGCATATCAAATGACTTGGCTAGACATCACGAGTCACTTGCATATGCTCCTGCATATAATTATGCAAAACGCACGCACGCACGCACGCACGCACGCACGCACGCGCACACATGAAGTACATTGTATCTTGCCCAATAGAAAATGGAAAATGAACTGTGCATTGATGAATTGCATATCAAATGACTTGCCTCGACATCACTAGTCATTTGAGCATGCTCCCGCATAATTATGCAAATGATACTGTATGTGTGATACATTGTATCCTGCCCAACGTGGTGAACACCCATCTCGATAAACAGAGCAGCAGTAAATTTGGCACTACCAACTGTCAACGGGGTGAACGCCCATCGCGATCAACAGAGCAGCAGTAAATTTGGCACTACCATCTGCCAACGGGGTGAACGCCCATCGCGATCAACAGAGCAGCAGTAAATTTGGCACTACCAACTGTCAACGGGGTGAACGCCCATCGCGATCAACAAGCAGCAGTATATTTGCACTACCAACTGTCAACAAGGTGAACGCCCATTGCGATCAACAGAGCAGCAGTAAATTTGGTGCACAAATTTAATAAAGCTATGCGCCGATCATGGGCATTAACGTCATGCATATGCGCTAGACCATTTGTTGTGTGCCTTAATGTACACATGGCGGCCAAAGGCCGCATGCGCCTCTAGTTTCAGTAAATTGTACACTGTACTTATTTCGTGGGGCGGGCCGTGTCGGGCCGGGCCTGCGATCTTGAGCAATTGGACGGGCCGGGCCGGGCCGGGCCTGCGTTTTGATGGTGTGGGCGGGGCCGGGGCCGGGCCGGTCTATCTGGCGGGCCGGGCCGGGCCGAGATGTGCAGGCTTGTGCTCATACCTATAGTGGGTAATCAGAGTGCTGCAGTGCTGCTGCTGCTGCAGAGGTTGTGGAAAAGTTGTAAGTTGTTGTAAGTTGTAAGTTGTTTGTTCGCAAGCGCATCACAGGTTGGAAGAAAAAAATCACTGTATTGGATCATGTCATCACGCCGTTTCACGCCTGGACAATTGGGTGCTTAATCATGTCGGGCGGTTTTTGTGTGATCGGACTGTCCGTCGCAGATTTTTGGGTTGTCGGCCTGTCCGTCGCTGGCGCAGTTGTACAAGGAGGTTGACAAGCAGTGCACGCGCACAGCATCAGGCAAGCGATCGTGGCGGCAACAAACGGTTTCATTTTCTTGTTCGAGGGAAAAGAGCAGAGCTGTTATTTTAAAGACCGTGGAAGTAGTTGGCCGATTTGACAAACCAAACACCGACACAATGCAGCGATCTGTGTGAAACCTGGCGCTTAAATACGAATTGTTTTATTTTTGTGAGAACCAGTGGACAATAAATGAATCGGAGATTTATGACAGCCATCCAACGGTCAAAGACACAATGCCGCTGATTGTTAAGCCATGACGCGCCGCTGAATGCGCTTCAATTTTGCCGCCGCTGCTCTCGCGGGTTTATGGGTTGCATATTGTCTGAGCGTTGCGTCAACAGAAATGTGTGTGGTCGCACGCGTGACCGCATACGCACGCACGCACGCACGCACGCACGCACGCACGCACGCACGCACGCACGCACGCACGCACGCACGCACGCACACACGCACGCACGCACACACACACGCACGCACGCACGCACGCACGCACGCGCGCACGCGTGCACGCACGCACGCACGCACGCACACACACACACACACACTCATTTCCTCTGTATTTGCTGCCTGTGGATACCTAGTTGTCGTGACAAATTTGTATTCATGGTTCGCTTCACTTGCTGTGCTTCGCTTTGTGCCTGCCTTGTAATGTCGTACACTGCTTCGACGAATAAAAAAAACAAAGAAACACACACACACACACGCGCGCACACACACACACACACACACACACACACACACACACACACACACACACACACACACACACACACACACACACATACACACACACACACGCGCGCGCGCGCTCGCGCGCCGCGGGCAAACACACAAAGCTCTGCGCTGCTGAGTCGCACACAGAAACTGGCAAAAATGCCTACTACTGCAGCAAAAGATCACACCTTATCTTGGGATTGCTGCAATGGATTGGAAAACAAATGCCTGATTTGTAATCAGCATGGTCGATGTAGTGCATGTATCCAGCTCGCATGTGTAGGGTGTGCATTGACAACACTGTTGGCTGTTTTTTTTTGTTTCATATTTCAAGTGCGACGGTTTTTCACAAGTGCTTTATAATTTTGTTGTAGTTAACATCTGACGGTACAGTCGACACTAGTCATCTAATCAATCGGAACGTTCACAGCTAGTCACTGCCGACGAGCTTCTTCAGATCACCCCGTACAATCACACGGTGACGAGGCGGCGTCTCTAAACCTGAGAGAATGCTGAATGATTTTTAAACTCCTCTTTAAAATTCTATTCAAAATTCTCTCTTGTTTGACTTTGAGACTTCCATACGACACGCTACGCACACACGTGCGCAGAAGACACAGACGCACGCGCACACCATCACTAAGACTTTGTGGGGTTTCGACTGGGAGGGAATATTTGCGGGTTGGTGGAGGTTATTGTTGGAGTTGGAGTGGGCAATCAGAGGGTTTGCTGCAGTGCTGCTGCTGCTGCTGCAGAGGTTGTGGTAAATCGCAACTTGTTTGTTCGCATTCGCAGTCGCGACACAGGTTGAAACAAAGATCACAGAATTGGATCACGTCATCACGCAGTTTTTTGCGTTTACGCTTTCTTGATATTCTTCACTTTGTCGTTTTTCTCGGCTTCTTCAAGGAATTTGTCAAATTTCTCTGCCTCCACCTTGCCTTCTGTTTTGATCGTCGCTTCTGGCCTTTCAGTTCCACCATCATCAACTTTTTTTGCATCCAAATCGGTAATGGTGAGTGTTGTAACGCCGACCGTTTCAAGCGCCTTGTTCAGCTGAGTGACATTGTACGTTTAATGACAATCGTTTACATTTACGTGCCTATGGTAAATTCTAAGATTTTGAAACCCGCATTTCTATATCAGCGACATCTTAGCATTAGACCAGACTAACAGTAGACAGGCACTAGAGTACTAGACAAACACTTTTTGCTGAAATTTTAGTTTACAAAAGGTCAAAAAGTGTGCCAAGGGCAAATTTTGTGTTACTCTGCTCCAAAAAAAAAGAAACCGGGGGTGGGAGGGGCATAGTTGTCGAATGGAGAAAGCACCCTTTACAGAATGATTCCGGGGTGCCCCCGCCAGAGATTTGCTCCTGCATGTGTACCTCTTTTTTAACCGCTTCTTTCAAATCCTTGTATTTCTGGTCGTCTTTGGTTCCCATTTTGTCGTCCCAGGGAGTGCCGAGCCAGGTCAGTGTCACTCCAGGGTTCTCAATCATTTCGGGCGGTTTTTGGGTGATCGGACTGTCCGTCGCCGGCGCAGCGGTGTCTGTCGCCGGCGCAGTTGTTGGAGGTGGGCAAGCAGTGCAGGCACACATCAGCCAAGCGATGGTGACGGCAACAAACGGTTTCATGTTTCTTCTTTGAGCGGTGAAAGCGGTGCGGTGAACTGTTCTCTCAAAGATCGTAGAAGTATGGGTCACCGACGCAACGCAGCGATCCGTGTGAAACCTGGCGCTTAAATAAGAATTATTTCGTCATTGTGAAGCCCAATGGACAAAGGAACGGATTTATGACAGCCATCCAATGGTCAAACACACAATGCCGCTCATTGTTGAGCCATAACGTGACGCTGAATGCGTTTTAATCGATGTTTGCTGTCCCCGCTAGCGGGTTTATGGGATTCTCATTGTCTGCGCGTTGCGTCAACAAGAAGTGTGTGTGTGGTCCCACGCGTGACCGCATGTTCTAAGACGCGTTGCTCATGCCACGAAAATGGATCGTACGATCGGGTGGTCATAACCACAAAAAAGAAATGATTTTCAAATAAAGAATTCTTGGCTAGAGACACATGGTCTCTCTGATCGGACTAGACGACGCACACAGTGCGAGCCCCCAGAAGCGAATCATTCTATAAGGACAGCACCATTTTGCAGTCGCCGCTGGCATCAATTACTGAGCGAAATGAACAATGACACCTGACCGTTCCAGGCGCTCTTTCAACCGTCGCACGCAACGCACCCACGCACTCACGCACGCACGCGCTGACACACGTCCATGTTGCGCAAGAACACATCGCGTCTGATGTTTGCACCAAATTCTAAGCCGACTGCGCTGCGCAGCCGTTGAAATGTGCGTCAGTGTACGGAACGCAGCCACGCACTACTGGCCCAAACCCGAACAAATGGTGTTGGCGAGACATTTGCGGATTTTCTCTGGTTCATGTTTCGGCCAAAAAGTGAGTAACGAACAATTTTCGATGTGCTACCAATAAAGAAAACATTTGTTATACACATTAATTAAGTTATTATGCAAATACAATACGCACACACTGTAATGTACCCGGCCGGATTCGTACTCTGTCTTTAGCATCAAGCGTTAGCATCTATTGACGGTCGGATTTCATTGTGTGCGGAACGTGCGTGCGTGCGTGCGTGCGTGCGTGCGTGCATGCGTGCGTGCGTGCGTGCGTGCGTGCGTGCGTGCGTGCGTGCGTGCGTGCGTGCGTGCGTGCGTGCGTGCGTGCGTGCGTGCGTGCGTGCGTGCGTGCGTGCGTGCGTGCGTGCGTGCGTGCGTGCGTGCGTGCGTGCGTGCGTGCGTGCGTGCGTGCGTGCGTGCGTGCGTGGACAGCGGTCTGGCTTGACAAACACGCCACATCCACGCGCTTGTGTTGTTTCTTCTTCCTTTATCTATAAAAGGTGATCTCACCCTCGCGCCATTTCGGGGTCAGTAGCCTCACTCGTCTTCCGACCTTGACTCTCCTCCGTCAACCATGCTCCGTTCTTCCCCTTACTGTCTCCAACCTTGACGAAAAGATTACACAAGCGAAGCGCGCGGCCAAACACCGCAACTTTTCTCACCACAGAGTGTAACCTTGACTGCCACCCCCCCCCCCCTCATTGTCCCGTCTTCCCGCACTGTCTATAATCATCATTGTTGGTCGGAGAAGGAGGAGGAGAGGGGGGATGGGAGGGTGACTAGCGAACATCTGTTGACCCCACTCCGCGGGCGGCGCGCGGGGCGCCGCCGACGACGCCCTTCAACTCTCGGAGTGGCGCGACCCGAATAAAAGCGGCTGCTCGCCCACACGGCGACCCAGTGTCGGCGAGCGCGCGTAGGTCCATAGTTGTTCTTTCGGCGACGACAACATACAAGTAGAGAAGAAGAGTGCGAGTGAATTGAAGACCCGAGACAATGTACAAGCTCGTGGTGCTCGCGGCGGCGGTGGGAGCGGCGGCTGCGTTCACGTGCTACACGTGCAACAACCGGCCAGAGGTATAGAACAATAAGCTATTGGCAGGCTTCCGTACAGATGGATTTATATGTACTGTCTGCATAACGTTGTGGACTTTGCTGTGTGGGGAGTTGGGCGAATATACGTTGCACTTGCAGCTGAGAAAGTGCTGGGTTTCCTAGTTGATATACCTAGTGGTGGAGTTATACCTAGTGATTGTCAATACGGTTGATCAAATATCAAACTTGGAAACGCGAATCCCCGTCGTACTGGACGAGCATTGAGATGAGCAGAAAAAACACAGCTTCGCTAATGCACAGAGGTACATGTACATATACGGCAGGCACATGTATCTGTACACTGCATGCGTGACAATGTTATACAGTGCAGGATACAAGTCCAGTGTTAGCGTTCGTACAGTACCGGTCCTTTAGGAGGACGACACGGAGCCGTGCATCGAGCGCGCCGAGCCCTGTCCCGCCGGCGTCCGCAGCTGCTCCATGGTCACATTCCAGTCTGCTGATCACCAGGTTCGACTACTGTATTATGATTGCGCTTTTTGCTTAAAAATTTGATTGCGACGTTGAAGTTTGCACAAAACGCATTTCTGTACGATACTGTACATGTCGCATCTGGGTGGCTGGGTCTGGTAATGCGATAGTTCGAAGTTCCTGCAATTTTTATTTTTGCGTGTGACACCTCGCCGAAGACTCACCTTGTTTTTCTGGGTCACGCAGTTCAACGTCTTTTCGCAACCTTGACCGCGCCGTTAGATTTCATTACATCGCATTACACAACGCATTGCGGCACGCGCATTACACTGACGAAACAGCGCAGCGACTTTCTATCGCGCCGACTTTCGCTGATGACGCAACACGTCTTTGTGCGCTAAATTCAAATGTAAATGCGCTCGCTGCAAAGACGAGGACGCTAACAAAACTGAATTGCGGCCTCGATAAATTGGCATTTCAGTTTCTTGGCACTGACACACACTGACACAACAACATTTTACAGTGTATACGTACACTGGAAAGATTTTCAAACGTTGGACAGTACAGACGCAATATTTATTTTGTTTGTCATGCTGTGCTGTTGCTACACTATGTAGTGTACAGTAATAACTGCTGCAAGTCAGTTGCAATGTATTGCGTAGTACTCTATTCCGCGCTTCATTGTATATGTACATCCCAATTCCCTGGCCGTTGCAGACGCACACGCGCAAGTTCTGCACCTCGATGGGCACGCCCATCTACCAGTACCTGCTCTTCTTCCCCGGCAGCTCCCTGTGCCAGAACATCGAGACGACGCACGTCCCGCCCACAGAGCCGGCACCGCCCGCGCCCATCCGCACGCCGAACAACCGCGCTACGGCCGACGCGCTGCAGGCCGCCGAGGCTGCTGGCGCCATGCCTCCCGCCCCGCCTCAGTCACACGTGAGTGCAGGCGCAGCGTACGGCCCAGTGGTAGAGAATCGGCCTCTTGCGCGCACGGTTCTGGGTTCGGTTCTTGATGGAGCCACTAGATAGAGCACTTTCGATTTCGTTGGATTTTTCATGTCGTCGACGACCTCTGTAGATTACAGATGGCGTTCTTCCGACTGTCTTTGGCCAATTGCACGGCCCTAGACGGGAAGGCGTCATGGAGGTGGGTAGTACTATGCATGTACATATGGGCCATTGACGGCCTCCTAGCGTTGCCCCAAATCCAACAACAACAATAACAACAACCATGACGCACCTCTGCAACCGCTGCAGATCTCGAACCTGCTCTGCGTCTGCACCAAGGAGCTGTGCAACAAGGGCACCTACCGCGAGATGATGGAGACGACGATGCTGCAGAACATCGACATCGGCCAGGAGATTCCCAAGAAGAACAGCGTCAACGACGTCGCCGACATCGAGAACGACACGATGATCGTTGATGGCGATGACAATACCGACATCCAGACCGATGATACGCTTTGAATACGACAATGTAAATGGTGACTTGCCCTCAATCGATGTCTCTGCAGCTTTTGTGAATCGCAGTAGGTGAACTGTGCTTTATTTAGGTCGATTGAGGCCAATAAACTAAGGCCCGGCGTGCCCTCCTCCACGAAGTCAATCAACTTGGTATTGCATGGAAGGAAGTTTACAAAACAAGCACATATGTACATAGCGTTCGCAATCAATCGCGCTTTGACGGCGTTCAAGTTCAAGATTTAAGGTTCAAGTTCAAACTTAAAGTTGAACTGACTTTGTTTCCTGTCGTTTGTTTTCGCACGTTACTCTGGCGGGGACATGTCAACAGGTGGGCGGGGGCGTTACTACGGCGCGAACTGCACAGCATCATCAGCATTCCTCCAAGCTCCAAGCGAGCAATTCCTCCAATTCCTCCAATTACTCCAAGTGAGCAAGCCCAAATGCATTAACTCACGACAGTTCAACATGCTCTGATGTACAATTGAGTTGGGTCACCAGGCAACTGAGTAATGCGGACATGAGTTCACTCCTGCTGGCGTGGTCCCAAACAGGTGCCGTCCCTTCGCGTTATTCGAAGCAAGATGCAAGAAGCGCAACGGTTGCCCTTTGCACTGCACCTGGGAGTGCCTTAGAACCGAAGAAGAGAAACGTAGAGGCAAGATAGCCGCCGACATAAGCACAGTCAGTGTCACCCACGTGAGTCACAGCGTTAGGAGAACGACGCCGGCTGCTCCCAGGTCGGGACGAAACAGAGTCAGCTTCGCTCGTGGTGCGTGTTTCTGTGCGGAATACCGAAGTCGGGTGTATACATGCGCACACAAGTGTACAGTGTGGCCCGGAAAAGTAACCCCTTTTTGTTTTTCGTTTATCGTGGGCTAACATCGAGACATCTTTTTGAGACTTGACCCGCTTGTAGCATCATTCAATCTATACACCCTCTATAAATTTTAATAGGATCGCGCTTGGTTTAAGTGACTTACGTCAATTTTTTCACAGTCGCTCGAATATCGAAGTCAAGTAGGTATGCAGGTACTACCACATTAAATTGGCCCAAAAAAAGTACCCCTCTCTAACTCGGGCGTTTCCAGTTGGATCGTCAGAAACTTTGCAGCCGAAAAGGCATCCATATGACCACCTCAAGTCAAAAATTACAGCATTATCCGCAAGTTTAGTTCAGATCATTATCCGCTCAGTACGTGTGCTTACCGTACATGTGCAGATACATATACGTGTGCCCACTTATCAGGCGCCGTAAAAGTTGCTGCTCGAAAAAACACGGTTCCTTCAAACCTTTGGGCGTTGTTCATCGTCTCTCTTCTTTTAGCAGTGCACTCAGTTGCGCATTTCGGTTCTGGAATGCGCGGTATTCATTGTGTGTGTGTGTGTGTGGTGTACATGTGTGGTATGGAGTACTAGGGTCTTGGTGTTGTTGGTGATGTCTACAACACCCCCCCCCCCCCCACCTAAGGAACGTCTCAGACGATGTGGTCAACGCTCCCTTCGCACGCGTGCGTACATTCTACATGAAACAGTAGAGACTGTGCGATAACGATGCAAGCAGTGGGCGGGCCGAATGGCTTCGTGTTACGCTAACGGGAAGTTGCTGGCCAAACCGTTCTCGTTTTTCGCGCTGCGCGTGGCTCACTACACTTCTTCACCGACACTAAGAAAGTGGCTAGTGCTTGGTACACTCCCTCTTCCAGCACACCTCATGGGGTCCTGCGCCAACAGTCTCTTGGAGCGTGCGTGACTTCCAGTACGTAGTCCAGAGTTGAGGGCAAGTGCTTTGAGGCAAAATTCTTCCCAGTGGCATCCCATACCATAGGTCGTAGTGCCAACACGAGCAGACGACTTCTCCCTTTCGAGACATGGACCTTCACTTAGCACGCGCACCTAGTACGACCTTAGGCTGCCGAAGCATTTGCTACATAGGGGCACAAGGACGGCACTTTTTTCTCGCGCCAGCGAGGTGACGCCTTATCAGCGCGCCGCCAACGCGCACGGCGGACTCGAACAACTCCAGAAAGCCTTCTCTTCCGACGGCGCGACATTAGGGCGCGGCGTTTCGGCCAGAGTCACCGCTCAGCACAGCTGAATTCTTTACGGGGAACGCAGAATGGCGAAAGGACGCGCACTACGTGCGTGCCTGTTGCTGCTCGGCTGGATTCTGCTCGTCGTGACAGCCGACGAAGCGACCCACCTGGCAGAGGGTGAGGAAAAGAGTGTGTGTGTGTCTGTCTGTGTGTGTGTGTGTGCGTGCGTGTGTGTGTGTGTGTGTGTGTGTGTGTGTGTGTGTGTGTGTGTGTGTGTGTGTGTGTGTGTGTGTGTGTGTGTGTGTGTGTGTGTGTGTGTGTGTGTGTGTGTGTGTGAGAGTGCGTGCGTGTGTGCGTGTGCGTGTCTGCGTGTGCGTGCGTGCGTGCGTGCGTGCGTGCGTGCGTGCGTGCGTGCGTGCGTGCGTGCGTGCGTGCGTGCGTGCGTGCGTGCGTGCGTGCGTGCGTGCGTGCGTGCGTGCGTGCGTGCGTGCGTGCGTGCGTGCGTGCGTGCGTGCGTGCGTGCGTGCGTGCGTGCGTGCGTGCGTGCGTGCGTGCGTGCGTGCGTGCGTGCGTGCGTTCATTGCCTGCCTGTACCTATACCGATGACGCCAAGATTGCTGCGATTGTACATTCTCCGAGATGTAATCTCTTTCAGTGAACCGTGCTCTGGGTCAATTGCCAGCGCTGTCTGCAAACCTGTTCGAATCTCCCAGTCTTCTGCGTCAGTTTGCGCTGCGGGTAGCCGACATAGAACAGGCGGATCAGAGGTGCACGTTGTACGCAAAGAAATTACCAAATGACATGTCATAGATTTAGCTCATTAGCGCCAACAGAGAACAAGTTCGGTGTCAAGGATGACTGCTACCAAGACTTACAGTTTCTGGTGTCATCTCTTCTGGTGTCCTTCGAACAGTTCGTGACGAAACCGAAACTTTGTTCCGAACCAAACGGTCTCACCGACTCATTCTGCAAACAATTTGAAGAGCGGGTCAACAGAAGCTCCTGGATTTGGACGCGTCAGTTCTGCTTTATTTCTTTATTTTTTTATTTATATTTTCTTTAATTACGTCTTTCCGAGTTCTGATCTAATGAATTGGAAATCACTTCTAGAAATCGATTCCATGGGCAAGATTCCGCCTGGAATTATGCTGGGCAACACGTACTTTCTGGGCAACTATGATCAGTGTCTCTCCATCAACATTCCCAGTTCCGATGATGACGGGTGTGATTGCTTTTTACTAAAAATAAAAATTTTGAACGCAAACAGATCGAACAGGTCAAATTTCAAATTTAATTTAGAGGGAGAAGGTATCAGGGCAAGTATTGCACGGCTTTTATTCCCATTCAGTCTGCGGCTTTGTCACCTGGAAACGACAGCTACACCAATGTCAGTTCCGCCACGGCTATTGCAGTATTGTAGGTACATATATTCAAGTCGATAAACCGGGAAAGTACCGTGTCATAGCCAATTTATTTTATCAAATAATTGGTGTAATTAATGATTATTATTATGATTATTAACTAAATATAATTTTTGTTTAATAATTGTGATTAATCGTAATTCCCTAACTAATAATCGTTTATTCCAAACATTTAACATTTTTATTGAAAATAAACGAGTTCACAAATCACTATCCGTCACTTTAGAAAAAGCTCCAGGACAAGGACTTTTGTTGGGGAGACATTTTGGTGCGGGATTCGAGCGCCGGCCTACCAATTCGTTGGACGTGGTGCATGCCAGATACGTGCGATAACGATGACGCCTCAAAGTTCGTCAAAGCGCGTGAGTCACTCTGTATACCCAACTTGAGTTCTGTTTGTTTTCGTATTTTTTTCGAAGAAGAAGGCTGAAGAAACGTCAAATTGTCAACGTGAAAAAAACACGCATCTTTAAGAGCTACAGGCTACAGCAAAACTAAATAAATACCAATACGCACCTAAAAACCAATTACGCAAAATACTAAGAAAAATGATAAAACCGTATCTTGTCTTAGCAACAAAAACACGCAGTTGTATTTCCGTAAATTGCCACAAATATGTATAGTTTAGTGACCACCATAAAGGACAAGCCACTGACCCGCTGCGTCGTTTGCTTGGACAAAGAGTGGCCCATCACTAGAGGTTGGGGAGAAATCATCATGTGGTCAGTTTTTCACTCTAAAAACTTAAAATTTGCCAACCGAAATTTCAAAATAAATATTTAGGTGTGTATCCCTGTTGGTGATCTTATTCGTCGTTTTGGGGACGGCGCTCGACCACTTCGGTCAGTCGCTCTTTGGAGAGACTGAGGAGAGCTTTGCGAAAGGTGCAGCACGCACGCACGCACGCACCGGCACGTACCGGCACGCACGCACGCACATTTTTCCATCAGTTTTCTCATTTTTCTCTCTCTTCTCTTCAGTCGCGCCTCTGCAGTTTCTGCTGGCCTTCTCGGCGATCAAGAACGGCCGGTTGGTGTTCGACGTCACGGAGAAGCCGGGAGAGATCAAGTGCGTGCACGGCATTCGCTGCCTGGCCATGGTCTGGATCGTCGTCGGCCACTCATACGTCGCCGCAGGCATCTCCTGTGAGCGGCACCTCAGTGGTGTAGTGCATGCAGATGCAGACATTTCTGTAGTGTACATACATGTACACCTTATATATATGTACAGACGTACACGCTACATGTATGTATGCACCTGTATAGCCATACAATAGCTTCACAATGCCGCGTCTTTCAGCCAACATTCTGCAGACGCTCCAGATGACCAAGTACGTGATCTCATCTCTCATCTGGAACGCATGGCCGTCCGTGGATACGTTCCTGTTTCTCAGGTGGTTTTTTTGCTTGTAGTTGAGATTCTCGGCTGAATACGTACACATTACACATCTGTGGTGTTTTTCAGCGGTTTCTTCCTGGCGTATGTCTGGTTCAAGCAGATGTACAAGTGCAAGGGCAAGCTGATCACGAGCGTTCCCATGTGGATCATGTACTACGTGCACCGATACGTCAGGTAGAGTCTTGGTGCAAAAACTTCGGTATCGCCCCCCACCCCCACTCGTAGGACAAGTTGCATGTACCTACGAGGGGGGGAGGAATGGTTAGATCGATGTTGGAGTTGTGGTTTAATTCAAATCGATCCAGGATGCACCATTTTCAATCACCCTCCTGTCCTTGCCATCGCAAGGCTGTAACGCGTACTGCTACCTACCCACCAAACATCATTTCCCACGCAGACTGACGCCGGTGATGGGCTACATGATTGCGTTCAACGTGTTCATGCTGCCCTACGTGACGCGGGGCTTCCTCTGGCGCCAGCACAACTACCAGAGCGACTACTGCAAGAAGAAGTGGTGGCTCAACATCCTATACATCAACAACGTCGTTGACGTCGAGGAGATGGTGGGTTTCGAAGGGTTCTTTTCGATCCTAGAATAACCGCCAAAATGCAAACATCTGTGTACTTACCACGCGGCACTAGAGCACTATTGGAAGGGGCTTCTTTTGTAGCACAGTAAGAAGTACAGTTCTATTGCAGTTAAATAAGGCCAATTTTGGAGGATTTTCAGTTGCACCTGTTGTTGCTTAGACAATTGAAAAGTGAGACTACAGAATGATTTGGGGCATTAGTGCCAGCAGAGCTATACATGCATGTAATTCAGTTTGCATTTATTTGTTTATTTCGTTTTCACCACATTATTTTAGTGCATGACGGAGACATGGTACTTGGCCAACGACATGCAAATGTACGCTCTCGCGCCTCTCATTATGGTGCCCATGTTCTAGTGAGTTTTTCTGATTTTTTTTGGTTTTTTTAAGGACTACACATTGCGCTGTTTCTCAGCACATTTTTTTGCAATGTCTTTCTACAGTCGTTTCTGAACTTTCCGTTAATTCAAGCTCTGCTGCTGCTTTGTGTACGTAAAGCTTACAGTACCCGGCTTTGTATTCAGCTTCAAAAAGATCACATTGGCTGTGTGCGCTCTGATCATGGCCGGATCACTGGGCGTGAACGCTCATCTGATGATCAAGTGGCGATTCCAGGCCAGGGGACTGTACATCTCTCCGCCTGACGCGTATGCGAATTTGTAGTTTGTAGGCACTGTAGTTTGTACAGATTGCCTAAATTAATCGGTTACCGTCGCAACCTATACGTTCCGTAAATTAATAGGTACGTACCTATGCACGCTGCTTCGGACGCTCGAGTGAGCACAAGGTGTATTATGAATCACAATTTTGAATATTATAAGACGTCCTCATCAGCTTCAAAGCACAAGTTCAGGCTTCAAGTGCAATGCATCGAATTCAAGCGCATTTCAGAGTGACATCCGACACGGAGGTGTACAGCGCGCTAATTTACTACCCTCCATGGATCAGAGTCCAAGCCTACCTGGTCGGACTGGTATTCGGATGGTTCGTACAAACCTACAAAATGCGGAAGCTCCCATGGGTACGTTTGTTGGAACTGTGACACTGGTTTCCTATACTTTGTTTTCCATCATTTTGGATTGGATAGCTTCCCGTAATCATATCTATGGAGGCGATTGTTTCGTGCAGGCCGTGGGAAGCGGATGCCGGTATTGGGGGGGGGGGTGATCCCAACGCTGTGTATGGGTTATACAGGGTGTCCCACCCTCCTGTCGCACCTTTTGTCAAAGCATAACTCAAGCCTGGGTGAACCGATTTGAACCAAATTTTGAACAGTTATCGAAAACGGTTTAGCTTAGACTTTCGCCAAGTTTCACTGAAATCGAGCGAGTATTCAACTTTCAAACAGACCGCCTTTCGAATCGATGCATTTTTCACAACGTTTTATCACTGATCGGCAGATTCTAGCGCAAAGGTCAGCATCAAAGTGCATCGAAGCGTTCTCAATGGCCTCCTTTATCTCTGAGATTGTTTCAAACTGTTGCGCATAGACCACTTCTTTCAAAATTCCCCAGACTGAAAAGTCACATGGAGTCAAATCTGGGGAACGAGGTGGCCAGTCAATTGCTCCGCGGCGCCCTAACACGCTCCGTACACTCTAACACACTCTCCGACAGTTTCACATGCACTACCTGCAGTACATAGGTACATACCATACGCGACCAGACATACACCCAGACAAGGAAAAATTTTGCCTTTCTGACGATGGTTCATTCAGGGAGGGGGTGTACAGGGGGGGGGGTGCTTATAAACTCAAAATGGTCTTGGGAGGGCGTATAATTATAAGGGGGCTAATTATAGGGGTTGCTAAATATAGGGTTTACGGTATCTAGCAGTAGTGTAGTAGTACAAGTGTTCTCGTTCGAGCATATGCAGCATCTATGCCGTAACGTGCACAGTCTCTCCTCTCTGTAGCACCTGACGATGGCGGGCTGGTTCCTGAGCACGGGCACCCTTCTGGCTGTGATCTTCGTGCCCTTCCAGTACTGGGACGGCGTCCAGTGGCCGGTCTGGCAGAGGGCGCTCTACAACTGCAGCTGCAGAGTCACATGGGCCATGGCCCTCTGCTGGTTCATCTACGCTGAGGTCAGCGGCTCAGGAGGTCAGATCGCAGCTTTTCTGTACGCTTGCAGACTGATGAGTCCCAGTCCCATTCCCATCCACCCCAAACACATCACCCCCGACCCCGCCCACCCCGCTGGTGTATATGGCCTAGTGGCAGAGAATCGGCCTCTTGCGCGCACGGTTCTGGGCTCGATTCTTGATGGAACCACTTGATTGGGCACTTCCCTTTTGATGGATATTCTGTCGCTGCCGCTGCCCTAGACTACAGATGGCGTTCTTTGGCCGACCTCGCGGCTGAAATGGCCCCGGCGTCATGGAGATGGGTGGGCTGTATCGGCCATTGTTGGCCTCCTGCATGTGTAGTGTTTCCGTAATCTAACAACAACAACAACAACAACAACAACAACAACAACAACAACAACAACAACAACAACAACAACAACAACAACAACAACAACAACAACAACAACAACAACAACAACAACAACAACAACAACAACGGCTTACAAGAATTGTTGTCTAGCTTTTTCAACCAGCCCGAGACAAATCATTTTTTTTCTCTAAATTGCAGGATTCCTCGTGCGATTGCTCTCGTGGCGACCGCTGCTGCCGATCGGCCGCCTGACGTACTGCGCGTATCTGCTGCAGCAGATCGTATTGCTGACCATTTATGGCAGTGGCGCTACCGTACCCTACTACAGTGGACACTTCAACTGGGTGGGTCCCATGCGCCTTCTGACGCACGCACGCACGCACGCACGCACGCACGCACGCACGCACGCACGCACGCACGCACGCACGCACGCACGCACGCACGCACGCACGCACGCACGCACGCACGCACGCACGCACGCACGCACGCACGCACGCACGCACGCACGCACGCACGCACGCACGCACGCACGCACACACGCACACACGCACGCACGCACGCACGCACGCACGCACGCACCGGCACGCACGCACGCTCGCACCGGCACGCACGCACGCACGCACCGGCACGCGCGTACGCACCGACACGCACGCACACACCGGCACGCACGCACACACCGGCACGCACGCACGCACGCACGCACGCTTCCTTTATTCTTCAGTTGATGACCCAAACACTGCCCATGCTGATCATGAGCGTCTTGTGGGCGTTTGTGCTCACGTGCACCTGGGAACTGCCCTTCATACACCTGGAGAAGCTGATTTTTGGCGATCGGCGAAAGGCCAAGGGTCGCGTCGAACCGGCAAAGACTACTGCGGAACCGGCGCCAAAACCGGAAGTGCTTGAAAACGGAAAAGTCGCCGTCATCTCTGTGGAGCCGCAGCACTCGTGACAGTGGCTACTGTAGTAATGAGTGGCGTTTACTGAAATCAGTCACAGCCGCGGGTCGCAGCAAGAACAAGGGAAGGAATGAACAGTGATGATCGTCAAATGGTTTGCATTGCCCGCTTGTATACTACTGTGCGTGCGGTTGTTCACGTCCAACAGACAAAACTCGAAACAGTTGTCATGCTTGCAGATTGCAGTTTCAGCGATTCTCTAATCGCTGCAATATCATGTCACTAATAATTGTCCTTGCCACCGACAATGATCCCAATCAGCAATTACTACCTGCAACCAAACTGCATAAAATGAGCAAAAGTAGGCCGGGTATACCAAGATAGTGTATTTTGCGGTCTTATGGTCATATAACGCTGGGAAGTGCTGAAAACACCAATTTTAGACAGGCTGGCCGTGTGGGGTGTTATTACAGGTATACCTATACAATGGCCGCCGAAGTATTATCATCCCGAACTCATTGTTGATCACCTATTGCAAACGTTTAGTAGAATTCATCAGCAGAAGAACTTGCTGAATCAACCATTTGTCTGCCAGTGCCTACACTTTTGAATTGACTTTCGTTGCAATAGGTACAATAGTGTTATTTGCAAGAAGTATACAATGCAACAACGACAACGACGTTGCAACAACAATGCAAGTTAAGCGAAAGTACTGTATACAACGTTCACGGTTGACTGAAAGAAAGAATCACCTGCTGATTGTGAAGACTTTTGGCTTTTCTCGAGGGATTTCTCTTAAAGGATTTCTCGAACAATGTTGCCAACGGTTTGCAAAAGGATGAATATGTAGCTTAGAATCATCGGGTATTTGCCCGCTCTCGCGCGTACATATACGTCCAGTGCATCGTCCGTATTCCATTCATTCTATACGATCACACCCACCCATTCCCAACCAAGAAAATGTTGAAGCCCCAGGTCGGATGGATTGCTGGCTTCGCTCTTCTTCTCACTTGGCTTTGCGCAGTTCACCCACAGCCGGCGCTCACACTCAAATGCTACCGAAACATGCGGCCCATTCCGCTCAGTCAACTTGAGTCCACACCGCTTAAAACGGCACAGTGCCGTCCTACGGCCAGTTGCGTGATAGACTACGTTCCATCTCTCAACGACACGGTACAATACTGCGACGATTGCGACGATGGCTGCAGGATCGAAGATTTCAAGGGCGCGTCTCGTGAGATTTGCTGCTGCAGCACTGAGCTCTGCAACGACCCGCAGCTGTGGAACTTCCCGCTGATCGATCAGCAGCAAGACCAGAGTAGGTGACTTTGTAGGTAGGTAACAAAGTAGGTCACCAAAAAATTGTTAGATCAGCGCTACTACCAATGGGCAATTGGGCAATAATGGGTGCTCACTTAGTAGAACTAGACGTCGCGTCGGAGGGTAAAAAGTACAACTGTTTAGTGTTTATGGAGCTAATGTGCAAGTAAGTACCTAAGTATAGAGCCGTACACAAGATACCATGTACTAACAGTGAGGCCAACAAGGTACCGAGTAATGTTGAAAGTAAGGACGCTTAGGAGTATTGCACCGTGGTCACTATTTAGAGACAACTAATGATATATTTAACAAAAATGGAATAATTGATTGTGAATGTTTGCGGTTCTCTGAGTCTAGAGTCGCAATTCCTCGTCAGGAGTACACAGTCATGTCTGTAGTTCACTCCACCGCGCAGTTTCGATTTTAGCTGACGCAACGACTATGGCTGCGACTACGAGCGACTACTACTACTACTACAACGAACACATCACCACTCGCGGCGGATGGCGACCGAAGAAAACTTTGAAGGCGAAGAAATGCCTCGATGATATTGCGGCACTGGTGAACGCGTGCCGAAACGTTTAGGCACGTGTTGTGGTGTGGTCTTTGAGAATATCCCGAGCGCTACTACAGGGTGTCCCAGCCTCGACTTCCCCTCTTTGTTCAAGTGTATCTCAGGGATGGGTGATGCGATTTCGATGAAATTTTAAACGGTTGTACTAATCAGTCAAACTTAGATATTCTCCAATTTTCAGTGAAATCCATAGCGTTCCTCAAAAGTTGTGCGCAAAACAATTTTGTATACGGCTGTATACGGCTCAAGCTTCTGATTGAGCAAGCCTGGAACGAGATTGCCACATTTCCCGATCTGGACGCAATTATGTGGAACAGGACGGTGCCTCTGCCCACTTTCATCGCGACGTTCGTCAATTTTTGGACGACAGATTTCCAGACAGATGGATCGGTCGCAGGGGGCCCATTGACTGGCCTCCGCGGTCGCCTGACCTCACTCCTTGCGATTTCTCGGTTTGGGGAATTCTGAAGGAAGTGGTTTACGCTCAAGAGTGCAAGACTGTTGCCGAACTGAAGGAGTCCATCGAAAACGCGTCAGAGCACTTAGATGCTGAGCTCTGCTCGAAAATCTGCAGATCGGTGATCAAACGTTGCGAAAAATGCGTTGATGTCGATGGCGGTCTTTTTGAAAACTGAAACCGCGTTCGATTTCACTGAAAATTGGAGAATATCTAAGTTTGACTGATTACTACAACCGCTTAAAATTTCATCGAAATCGCATCACCCATCCCTGAGATACACTTGAACAAAGAGGGGGAAGTCGAGGCTGGGACACCCTGAGAGCCGATATGCTGGCACAGTATATAGCTTCTATAAGCCGATTCAAAGCTATTCCGGTGGGAAGTACACTAGCCTGGCTATATATCCCGGTATGGCATACTGGCCTGGTATTCGTCTTGAGAAATATATCTCGGTATCATTCTGTGATCCAACACTGTCGTACTATACACGCAAATTACACTGTCGAAATACACATTGTGGGGGGGGGGGGGAGGGTTGGAAGGTTCAAGACCAATGACTCAGGCGAGAGGAGGGCCGCGTGGGTCCTTGGTTTGTACCTCTGCCTTCTACAAGACCGATCGTCACAATGAGATCGTCTCAAATCTCAAAGGGGGCACCGTTTTTTGCGTTAGCCCCTTGCCCAAGTGGGTTACTTTTTATTGCAGTTCTTGACACGCTGAGGATTGAACTCCGCACCTTGCGGTTTGGAACCCGACACCTTAGCTCAACTGCGCATTGCGCAACAGCCACAACTTCAACAATGTTCTTATGGCCAATTTCAGAGCGTGCGTGCGTGCGTGCGTGCGTGCGTGCGTGCGTGCGTGCGTGCGTGCGTGCGTGCGTGCGTGCGTGCGCGCGTGCGTGCGTGCGTGCGTGCGTGCGTGCTTGCGTGCGTGCGTGCGTGCGTGCGTGCGTGCGTGCGTGCGTGCGTGCGTGCGTGCGTGCGTGCGTGCGTGCGTGCGTGCGTGCGTGCGTGCGTGCGTGCGTGCGTGCGTGCGTGCGTGCGTGCGTGCGTGCGTGCGTGCGTGCGTGCGTGCGTGCGTGCGTGCGTGCGTGCGTGCGTGCGTGCGTGCGTGCGCCCGTCGGGAGTTATGTAAAGGGTGTTTTTTTTTCAATTATCGCATTTCTTTTTTGAATAACTTTTGTTTCGTTTGTCGGATTGTTATAAAATTTGGAACACTTTTACTCAAGACTTTGGGATTTTGTCTGAAATAGAATCGTCGAATTCGGTTGAGGATTCCGAGAGTTATGGCGCTCCAAATCAGATGTCGCTTTTTGGGCAGATGTCACATGTCTAGATGTCACATGTCAGATGTCACATGGCGAACAACCTGGGCCGTTGGGACCGTTACCGAACCAAAATTTTTTTTTCGGTTTGCAGCCCAACGGTTGGGTTGGTATGGAGTGGGGGAGGGCGGATGGAGAGGGGGCGGTTTCAGTCGACCAGCAGCAGAGAATACTGTGCGCCGACCGTATTAGACGAGCTGCGCCAGCCAAAAGCAAAGCTTGGCGTTTGAAATTTGGCATACAGTACTGGCATACAATAACTACAGCGAGTCGGCCGATGTGTCGGCCGACACTTCTACATTATATAACCGACCCACGTAGATAGGGCTGCGGCATGGCCTAGTGGTAAAAAACCGGCCTCTTGCGCGCAAGGGCCTGGGTTCGATTCTTGATGGCGCCACTAGATCGAGGACTTCCCTTTCCATGGGTTTTCTCGTGCCCTAGATTACAGATGGCGTTCTTCCAAAAGTCTTCCGCTAATTATACGGCTGTGTAGACGGGAAGGCGTCATGTACATAGATGGGTAGGCTATATGGGCCATTGACGGCCTCCTAGCGTCGCCCCAAATCCAACAACAACAACAACATGTAGATACCTACATAGGTAGGTCACCGGCCGTGTCCTCTGCTGGCTTGCAGGGCCCGGCAGCCGTCTCCACATGCGCTTCTCTCTCGGCTGCCTTGCCGGTGGTGCCTTCTGTTGGCTTACAGGCCCCCCGGCGGCAGCGTTTGCATTGGTCGACGGCGCTGCCATCGGCGCTGCTCGCGTCACTCCCTACTCGTCTGCGCCCCTCTTTGTGCGTCAACAAGCGCCGCTTTTCGGTTGGCGCCAATCAGCCGCTCTCTTTTTCTGGCGTCCCGCTAGCACAGAAAAGCGAAAAAAAAAGTTTGAAAGGAAGACATCGAGAGACGAGAGATCAAAAAGGACGAGATATCGAAAAACGTTTGTGTACAATGTGAATTTGTATACGCAAACGATTTCTTTGTGTTTTGTGTAAAGCCGAAATAAAAATATACAGGGTGGCCCATTTATCTATCCGGGGTTTTGATCGCGGATAACTCTTCGTTTACTGAACAAAACGAAACAAAAATTGTACCAGATACAGGTACAGGTTCAAAGTTTTTGTGTGCCGATTTTTAAGAAAATCTGATGCGATCTGCCAGAATGGATCGATTTTATCCGATGAGCGCGCTTTTTCGTTGGATTTACTGTACAGTCCAGAAAATGAGATTACATCTGGCACGTTGGGCGTTTGGCGCGTTCCAGAAACGTTTGTAAGCATTGCCGAGCCGAAGCAGCGCCCTGTAGACGTATTTGACAGAATCTTTGCAAAATACGCCAGAAGACTCAGCACTAATGCCAGTCACACCAGACCAACGTGGATGTTAGGTGATCGAAAACGGAGGTCACGTTGAAGTGCATAACCAGCGATGCCAACATTAGATCTTCTTGAAATTCGGCGCACAAAAACTTTGAGCCTGTACCTGTAACGTGTACAAATTTTGTTCCTTTTTGCTCAGTAAACACAAAGTTACAAGCGATCAAAACTCCGGATAGATAATTGGGCCACCCTGTAGATATAAAAAATTTAAAAAAGATTGTACAAGCAGCTCGCAAAATGGCCGTAAAAATACGGTAGAACTACACAATCTGTAAAATACACAAACTTGTGTTTTCTGTCATGTTTGTGTATGCACGTATGCATGTATATCGTAAATCCTCCAATAGAAGCCTCCAATAGTGCCCCCGGGCCTAAAAGTACCCTATGTTTTGCATTTTACAATGACACAAATCAAGCAGAAGTTACGTATAAGTGGCGTGTACACAGCTACACCATACCTGTAACTGAGGTGGGGTTTGGGGGGTCCCTCCCGTCAGGTTTCCCTGACCTGCTGAGTTTGACCTACCCACACCCTCCCCAACCTCCCCCCCCCCCCAGGTTGTCCTGAACTCCCACCCAGTCCCCCACCCCAGACTTTTTGGAAACTTTCTACTACATACCTAATGCAAAATAACTACGTTTTGTACAGTGTATTTTGACCAAAAACTATGTACCTATTTTCAGGTTTTTACAGTGTATTTTTGACAAAAATGGACCAAAAATTGCATTTTTTTCTCTTCCCAGACGCCCCCTTCTCCTCCAGATTTTTACTCCACCCACCACCCCTCCAGGAAGTGCTCCGAGCCCCCCCCAGACATTTGAGCGTAATTATAAAAGGGGGGGGGCTTATTAACTCAAAGTGGTCTTGGGAGAGTGTATTATTATAGAGGGGGGGGCTAATTATAGGGTTTACGGTACACATAGGTACACTAGAGACAAAGAAATCGTTTGTGTATACACATACACATACACATACGCAAACTTTTTTTTTCGAAATCTCGTCCACTGTACAGCCGCTCCAGCCTCCCATAGCGTCAGTGCTCCGCCGCCATCAAATGCCAGCCAGCCGTCACATGGCAGCCAGCGGTCACATGACAGCCACAGCCAGCCATCACATTACCAGGTGAAGTTACCGCGTCTCACCTTGCGGACGTGTTCGGGCAGTTCATCGGAGTGGGCGTCCTTCTGGGATGAATTCACCGTCCACCTTGCAACCTCTTAGTCCAGTCGCCAAGTTCTCGCATCTGCGCTCTTTTCCCTGGCGCAGCTTTTCGCGCAATTGACGGCCTCCCTGTCGCGAATGCCACTTACATATATGTACCTATATGCGCTTGAGGCTGTTGCTTTTGCAAGCGCTTCGGCAACACTGCGCTGATCAGGGATCGCTTGTACACGAAACTACGCAACTACTTGGCTCCATTCCACTTTGCCCTTGTTGCGCACGCTCTCACTAGCGGATCCAGACAGGGGGGAGAGGGGGGTCTCCCCCTCCTGTCAGATCAGATTTGGGGGGGAAGGAGGGGGAGAGATCAGGGGGGAGAAGGAGCAAACAAGGGCGCGCACAAGGCAAAAATGGGCAGATTTTTACGTTTTACTTGGATCAAGGCACTCAAAAGCGCAAAATTTTTGCCTGCGGCGCTGTGGTTCTCTTCCAACTCACGTTTGATTCGTAAGGGAGCTCAAAAATCCCGTCATTTTTGCCTATTCCATAGTAGTGTAGTTTGTGCGGTGAAAAAATTGACCTTCTTCTCCCCCCTCTGTCAGAAAATCCTGGATCCGCTAGTGCACGGTCTTTGACTCAGTCGAAAGGCTACTTCGGCAATTGCTCGCCCCTTCCCTTCCCCGGTCGCCTTCCGGCTCCAGAAACTCCCCCACGCGGTAACCATGAAAGTTCGAGGAGCAGTACAAGGCCTGTCCAGTGTGGACGGTTGTGGTGTGCTTTGCTCGGCGCTGGCTCAGCTGCTCAGTATGCAGGGAAGAATTCGCTCCAGCTCTGCTCCAGCTGCGAACAATGCTTCCACCAAGGCGCAAGCACCTCCTGGGTCGCGTTCCACGCAGGGCCGCAATCTCCCTACTCTTTGGACAAGTTCGCTGTGCAAACGGTTCCTTTCGGGAAACTCGCCAAGACAGGAGCCGCTTTCTCTGCTCTGGTTCTCATCATCCCAGAGACCTGTCAGCAGTGCCCAGCTGTTGACAGCCGTCGCAGCGAATCGAGTTGAAACGTTGCTTCGTCCGCCTGAAGGAGAACTGTACGGCGCGCAACTGCGCGCAATTGCTTGATTAGCACGAATGACCATGGCCAGGGTTGCACAATTTAAAAAAAAAAGTTTTTTTTTTTAAAAAAAAAAAAATTTTTTTTTTAAAAAAAAAAGTTGGATTTTTTTTTTTAAATTAAAAAAAAAAATTTCTCTGTTTTTGGGTAAAATTTAGCTTTTGAGTGGCAAAAAGGCGTTTAAATGGTGTTTAGATGGTACAATTAGTAGTTATTCATGCATAAACTTGCTTATTACCACCAAAACCAAGCTCTTTTTGGGGTTCCCAACTGGTTCCCAACATAGTGCGATACCGTACACGACCATTTAGAGGCAGCGGCTTTGTCACCATTTGACTAAAACGATGCTAAATACGCTTCTAAAGGCTTTAGGGAAGCACTAGTACTTGTGTTTGACACTCTAATAGGCTAAAAGTATCTTATAGTACAGGTATTTGGCGCCAATGATGGCTCCTAAGTCAATTAAAAAAAAATATTTTTTTTAAAAAAAAAAAAATTTTTTTTAATTTAAAAAAAAAAACTTGAAATTTTTTTTTTTTATGCAACCCTGACCATGGCTACTACAACTGTTTATGGGGCTAATGTGCAAGTATATACCGGTAGACAAGATACCACAACATACCTGTACTGTACTGACAGTGAGTACAAGAAGGTACATGTACGGAGAAAACTTTAAAGTAAGGATGCTTACGAGTATTGTACTGTCACCACTAATTAGAGACTTAATAATTGGGGCCAAGTTTGGATGTTTGGGGTTCTCTGAGTCTAGAGCTAGAGTTCCGCACAGGAGTATGCAGCGATTGTGGTCATTCTGTCGCCCGTTTTTAATTTTAGTTGCCACCACGATTTCAACTTCGACTTCGACTTCGACTTCGACTTTGATTTCGACTTTGACTTTGACTTTGATGACGACTTCGACTTTGACTTTGACGACGACTATGACGACCAAGAACTACGTCATCGCGGCGGATGACGACCAAAGGAAGCTCTGGCGATGAAGAATTGCCTCGATAAGATTGCTGAACTAGTGAACGCATGCCGAACCATACCGCAAATCCTCCAATAGTGCCACTGGGGCACTATTGTTGACATTGACTATTGACAATTGACAAAGGGGGGCACTATATTAATTTCGTCAGATTTTTGCGCAATTTGGCAGCAAAATTTAACATTAAAATGCCTTAAAATGTACACAGGTAGCTGGATTTTAAAACTTTAATTGAAATACGTGTATTGCACGCATAATTACACACCATGCATGCACTTTTAATGCAACTGGGTAGCATTCAAAATTTGATTTTGGCGCGAATTTGAAATTAACTTGCCCATGGGGGCACTATTGAGGGCTTCTATTAGAGGATTTACGATATATCTAACCACATGATGTTGCTTTTGCGAGTAAAACCCAAGACGCTACTATATGCCCACTGCAATACACTGCATAAGTCGCTTTTAGGTAGACCTAATAGAATAAGCCCATACCAAGTTATTGCAGTGGGGAAATATCAGGGTGTACGCGTCAGCGTCCCGAGACCCTAATATGTGAGTACTTCCTCAATGCGTTTTGTAGAATTTTTAATCATTTGTGACTCTAATTGCTTGATTTACTGAACCGATTTTGGCGAATGATAGCTGGGAAGCCACTGTAAACCGGAACCGAATAAGCCGTCCCGCGTTTCGGTAGTCTAGCGCATTTAGACGAAATGATCAAAATGTTCCGAAGAGGTGGTGTTTTTTTCGGTTCTGCACACACATTTTGGGCCACTGTTCTGGAACCCTACTGGCGATTCGGACAAAACTTGGCGTTGGCAGGCGGTATA